>PVKN010020311.1:0-15982 GCA_004027915.1 Capromys pilorides
ATATTTTTAACTGCTTGAGGTAATCTGTGTACTAACTACACTGTATATAGCATATGCTATGACACATTCGTTAAGCTCCTGAAAAGCATATACTTTTTATGCATGTTCTAATAAAATTAGTAATGTGCATGATGTTCCATCTATCAACTTTTCTACATAATTTGACACATAATTTATAGGCATTGTATAGTTCTGAGCATATGAGCAAATCTTTTTTGAGGGTTATTGAATCTTTAACAAGATTCAAAAATAATCAAAGGGTAGGTAATCTCGGGTGAAGCTAATTCAGTCTTCTGTGTAGGTCTGCCCCCTTGTGTTTGGAACAGAAAATCTCGGTTATATTTCCTTAGGGGAGAGAGAGCCCCCCACCATAACTGTTCGTAATCAGCTCAGTTGTCGCCAACAGTAATCAAGCGTGTATTACAGAGTAGCAGTGGAGAACCTTCTGGAGGTTTCAGTGATGCAAAGAGCCCAGGGCCGCGTGTGGCATCAGCTCACCACCACTGCTACAGAGCAGCTTCGCTGAGTTCGGGAGCATTCATTTTAGTGGGAGTGGTCCTGATTATTTGCATTGAGCAATATACATTTTTAGATTGTAAAAGGCAGCATAAAACATTCAGATTCCGTTGCAGTGCCCTGTAGGTTTAGAGTTGATTCCATAATAGAAAGTATTTGAACATTTAGTAAATTTCTTTTAATGCATCACAATAAACAGTAATTATCAGTTAAAAATAAAAAAATTAAGTTAAAAAATTTTCAGTTAAGAATTTTCAGTTAAATTGTCACAGTGTAAGATTTAATTTTCTGTCAAAGGCATGATGAAATGTCAAGTCACCATTTCCACTTATTTAGCAAACACTGACTTCACATTTGATAGCTGTAGTGAGAGGGTGCTGTTCGGATGGCTCACACTTGGAAGTCCCATGGAGGAGCCAACCAGTGGGCTGAGCGTGGCGCACAGCTCGAGGCCCCTGGCTGCATGGAGGCTCTCTGCTCTGGACGGCACTGCCACAGGCAAGGCCCTTCCCCTGGGCTCCTCAGGTGTGTGAACAAAGGCTTCCCTTCATGCCCAGGGCTGGGGGAAGGAAGGGTGCAAGCGGCACCTCCTGTGCCACACGGGGAGCAGCCCTGTGTCAGCAGCCAAGGCCAGCGCCGATGCTTGGTTACCCTCTGTGCACAGGGTGGCCACGGCTGAGCACTTTCTGCTCCTCAGAGTCTGCTGAGTAGCTGTGCGCCCGGACTGGAGCTGCAGCGGCTGCGGGACAGTCTAGGTGCAAACTGTCTTAAACTTGTATCAACTTATTTACTAAATATGGCTAAGTGTACATTTACAATATCAGTTTTTACTTTTGTTGTTTTATTAGTTGTAAGATCTTAAGTGATCAGAGGAGAGATTGGAAATGGATTCATCAAGAAAGTAGTTGCAGATTAGCATGGCTAGATGTGTTAGCTCGCTAAGTGGGGCAGCCTGCAAAGTGAGTGCATGCTCTTTGGTGATAGAGTAGGGCAAGTAGCTGTACGCTGTAAGTAGTGATAGGGCAAAAGTGTATTTTAAAATATAGCAATATTTTTGGAAAGAATGTAAATTTTACTTTTTTAATGCCTGAAATAATACATTTTTCTGTCATTGAAAATCTTTTATTCTTTTTCTCCCTCACTGGTCTCAGGTTGGAATCGAAAAGAACCTGTACAATCATGAGGAAGGCTTAAGATTTCTTGACATAGTTAGGTGGTCCACTGTCATCACAAATTAGAGTTCAGCTCTATTCTGTTAGCGTTAGTACTTATGGTAACCATACTAATATTAATAGTGATGGTAACCAGTTCTGCTGATGGCAATGTCTTAGAATAGTCATAATTGACTTACATGTACTAGAATTTCATTTTTCAAAAAAAAAATTAGCAGAATTTTATTTATATAAGAATACATTCCTTTATTTGATTTTCATAAACTCCAAAATGTTTATTTGGTACAGGAAAAGCGTGTAACTTGTGATTTGGCAGCAAGGTCCTGACAAGGGCTCCCGGTCAGTGCCTGCAGGCGCAGGAACCCGTTGCGGTGCGCAGAGGCTGTTCCTCGTGCAGTGGCGGTGAAGCTTTGGGTGGTGCAGACAGCCTGCTGTGGCCCGCATGCCGTAGGCTCACCACCGCCGCTTGGGGAAGACTTGCACACTATGTAGTGACTATCGAAGGTACTGATAGTGCATTCTAAATTAATCTTAGCCCAAGAATGAGGCCGATTCCCTGCAGCTAGTGACCTTGGTAGCCATGTGTTTCAAAATTATGCTCCAACTCCATCCTCAGAAAGGACTCAGGAAACTGCCGGCTCCTGGAAGCGGTCTTCAGGAGCATTGCACACTGTGCCGCAGTCATTAGGACTCGAAGGCTGGAAGTATTTCCAGGAAAGTGGGTGTGGCTGGGCTCCACAGGGACTGGACGGGACGGGACAGGACAGGATAGGACAAGACAGCATGCGTAACCCAGGCCCCTCTGCGGGACCTGCTCAGAGCTCAAAGCAGCATCACAATGATGCAGATGAGCAGCAGGCAGATGAGGATGAGGCAGAAGTTGATGAAGAGGTTCTGGAGGTTCTGGCGCGCCTGCTGGGGCATCTCGATGGTCGAGGCCCTCCTGATGGCCGAGCGGGTCAGATACTGCACCTTCTCCATGGTGCTCAGTGGCGGGCGGCAGTGGCGGAAGGCGCCTCCGTAGACTACCTGGAACGAGTGGGTCACGCAGGTGAGGGTCTGTGTGAACCAGAGCTGTCTGCGCACTGTGTGCGTGACTTTGCCATCGGCCCTGCCCCTGCCCACTGCGTTTGTGCTGGGGCAGGGACTGCAGGACCTGCCTTCTCCCCACCTGGCACCAGGTTGTTTGGTTAGGGTACAGCCTGTTTTGTGGTTTCTGTCTGCATGCTGGATATGAAAGGTTAGTGTACAGAGAGCTCCAGAGATAGTCTCATACAAAAAGAATACAAATAACAAATTCTTTCCTCAATCTTTTTGGTCCAAAATTTATAGTCTTTTTAGCTAGGCATTGTGGCAAGTACCTGTAATTCTAGCCATAGAGAGGCTGAGGCAGCGGGATCCTGAGTTCAAGGTAGCCTGAGCTGCATGGCAAATTCCTGTTTCTCTCAACCAAAACACAAGACAACATAAGCCAGAAGAGTTGAGAGAAGCCATTCAGTTAAATGAGAAGCAGGTTCTGGTTGCTGTTGTCCTCTATTTGGTGACTTGCTATTCAGGCCGAAAACTGTCAGACCGCATCGTCACCTCGCCACCCACCCCAGGCAGCTCTGCTGAGGGCTGTGCTCAGCACCGCGCTGCTGCAGCTCCTGCTCCTGCTCCTGCCTTCTTTCCAAGCTCACCGCCTGTTGCTGCATGTGGGGCTGGAGCCCTAATGATTAATAACCAAAAGAAAGATGTATGTGATAGAATGCTTACAGGCGAGAACCTGTCAGGCTGGAGATACAGCTCAGCAGTGCAGCGTCTGCCTTGCAAACCCAAGGTTCTGAGTCTGATTCCCTGTACCAACAAAAGAGAAAGAAAACCTGATTGTTCAACTTGGTGGTGATTAATATTTGGAGATAATTTGTTTCTAGTCAGAATACTTGTGTGTCAGTCCAGTGTGGTGCTGCATGCCTGTAATCCCAGCACCCAAGAGGCGAAGCAGGAAGATCACCTCAAGTTTCAGATTAGCCTTAGCTATGTGGTGAGTTCAAGGCCAGCCTGAACTGCATAGTGAGAGTCTGTCTCAAAAAATAAAACCAAACCAAAACTAAGAAATATTTGATGTAAATATTAAACATGGAGCTCAGTAATCCCTGCTCAGAGATGATGTGTCTGGCCCCGGGTGGCTCCTGGTGGGCAGGGCGACTATAGGAGCCGGGCTGCCCAGCTGCAGGTTCTCGCTTGCTCCACGTGTCCAGGACACCCATGTGGCCTGTGGGCCCTCCTGAGAGAAGCAAGCACTCAGACGGCGGTGGCCAGGAGGCTGTGCCATCATGGCCCTTGGCTCCTGGCGTTTGCATCCCCAGGGAGACCTGTTGCAGGGCACTGTGATCAAAGCAGTACACTCAAATAGATTTTTGTGACCAAAGACTTCAAAAAAGATAGTGAACCCAGCGTGGTCACACAAGCTGCATCTTTAACCCCTTTTTAATTTGGTAGACAACATCTTGCTAAATTGTCCAGGCTGGGTTTGAACATTTGTGGTCTTTCTGTCTGTCTCCCAGAGTGCTGGGATTACAGGTGTTCACTTCCTCAACTGAATCTAGTGCTGTATATCTTGACTCCTAAGTTGACTCCATAACGAAAAGCTCTACCTTGGAGAGAATTCTTCAGATAACAGCACGGAGAGATTTTGTTTTCTGAAATTGGCCCATGGCTGTTGCTTTTGGTGTAGGTTTCATTTTTATTCAATATTTTACCTGTTGAAGTGATTTAATATTGTTTATTTGCATTAAAGTAGTATGTTAACCCTACAGGTGTTGGGGCTTCAGGTGGCCTGTTTAAAGTTGATGTGGGGAGGGGATTTGGGAGAAGTCTTAAAAAAATAAATGATGCTTTCTGGGAGCGAGTCAGCCCCAAAGACTCCCAGGTGGAGTTCTAGTCGCCAAGCACTAGGGGGCCCCAGTGGCCTGTGCCTGGGGCGAGCCGAGTCCCAGCCAACATGTTTTGTGCTGGGTCTGGTGAGGCGAACTTGTGAATTCCAGAGTCTCTGGAAGTGCCCAGAGAAATACTATCTTACCTGAGGTAAGGCCTTCTTTCTTAATTTGTTTTTTTACAATATGCTTTAGAAGTCTATATTTATTTTAGTTTTCAGATGATTGAACTGTTACAATGATTTTAGTAAGAGAAAAAAGCCACGGGCTAAGGAACCTCTGGAGAATATAAATTGTGAATTCACTGTTAAGAACCAGAAGAGGTCTACAACAACCTGGATTTTTCAAAAGTTGCTATTATCATTTCTTTTTTCACTATGGCCTAGGAGAATACTTTTCTCTCCAGTTTAATAGAGATGTAGATTGAGTATATGCAAATAAAAAGTAATTTTCCTTTGTTGGAGACTGACTTGATGAAAGGGCATACTACAATGTTCCCAGAAGTGTGAGAGAACGTGATGCATGAGAACATGAAAATTACTGACGTGCTGGATATATGTGAGGGGCTCTGAGGAGACTGACAGACGCTGTGCGCCCCTCGCCTGCTGGCTTCTGTCGTCTGTTAAGGCGTCCTGGGTGCTTTCGGTAGCACTGTGCTCCAGGTCTGGCCTCCAGCCTGGCTCTCAGCTGGTGCGGTCGGTGCTGAGCGCCCCTCAGGCGGGAGTTAGTGGCAGTCAAACGCATGGGCAGAGGTGATTGTGCTGCGCAGGTGCTTTGAAACCAGTGGGTGGAAGTGGTAGGGTGAGGGGTCAGAGACGAAGGCTGGGTGGGAGATAGTTGGGGAGCGTGGTCAAGTCCCAAACCTGGTTTTATAGAAAGTTTTGGGGACAAATTACCTGGATTTTAGGTGTCAAGCCTAAGTGGATTGAAGATAAATTTTTATCAAGGAAACAAGTTATATAATAGGAAACTTACTTGATTGTAGCCTGTTGTTTAAAAGCCGTATCCGTGGATGTTTTGATCTTTTCTTACTTGGGTTTATTGGTTAGTAATTGTGAACCTCTGTAGCTTTTTTAGATCCCTAGTTTTGAAAATACCATTTATTTAAAAAAAATCTAGATGTATAAGTTAATTACAAATGAAGTCCAATAGTTTTAATAGAAGTTTGTGTCCTCTGAATTTGCCTCAAGGAGCACCGCCAGCAGCACGGCACTCCTGGTGTGCTTGCGGTCGTGGGGCTCCAGTTTGTTTTGAGCCGTGTGGGTCACATACAGGATGCACAAAACCTAGCCATGGACCCGGCACCTGCCAGGTCCCGTCCACAGCTCTGTGGTCCTGAGCAGCTGCACTGTGCGTGTTTCCTGGGTGAGTGCAGAGGGATTAAGGAGGTCCTGGGATGCGGGAGGCGCTTAGAAGATTGCCCTTCAGGAGGAAAGACAGGAACTGTAACTGATTCTTGGTCTAGAACTGGTAATAGTCATGCTAATTGACAGAGGTAATCTATACTTGAATTTTTTAAATTGTATAGTTTCATATTACATGATGGATACAGAGTACACTTAATACATGTTAAATACACTGAAATGGTTTGTTAAGCCACTTTATGGAGATATTCTATCTCTAATCAGTGAGATTATGAAACCGTGTATTCATATGTAGCCAGGAGGCATTTGCTTCCTGTCTACTAAATACTGCGAGTGATTCACTGCAAGTTGTGGGACCTGAGAGAGGTGCAGACTCTCTAGCTCCCTTGCCTGTTGTTAGGACTTCGGGTTTCATAGTTTATGAGTCTTTCACGTTTTCCTCATCTGATTTACCCAGCTGTATGTTTAGCACAAGGAACCTCAGTACCGAGAGTTAGAGACACACTGGTATGGTGAGGCTGTTTTAGCAAAGTCAGGGGTAATCCCTCATCCCTGTTTTGCCGGACATGTTTAGACGAAGGTGACAGCGGTGGCAGAGCTTGGCTCCATGGGCGCAGCCTGCTGTATGGGACCTCGGTCACTGCAGAAGCAAGCAAGCAGGACTTGGCACTTAAAAAAGAGCACAGGAACATGCATAGGAAGCAGCTGCACAGACTGACTTCTGCATATCAGAGGAGGAGGCCTTCGATATGCAGGTAGGGCTGCATCAGCCTCCGCTGCCGACCCAGACGGGGCTTTTGAACGTCTTTCAGAGGCCTGCTGCGGGATCGCAGAGGCCCGTTTGTCACGGTACTGAGTTCCGTTTGACTTAGGAACTGGGAATTTTAGAAGTCAATGTATTTTTTTTTTTCGGGTGTGTGTATTATAAAAATGAAATAAAGTGTATGTAGCTTTCTCTCCGGTGAGAAAGATTTAAAAATGTTTCATTTATTAAATTGAGGATTGTAACAGAGTAGATTTCAGACAGAAGCCATAAAATTTACTGTGGCATGCCCCTTCCTGGGTTTTGCTTATTCTTTCCTCTTTTTTTCCTGCTTTTGGACAAGAACTTGACAAAAAAACGTATTTATTAAAGTAGGCAGTTTGTTTTTCAAGATGTTGAATTATTATTCTGTAACTTGACTTCTGAATATGTTTCCAACAAGTTTACTAACATTTTCAAACCTGTTCTTTATGATGTAATATTAAGTTTATATTTGATATTAATTATCAAAAGCATAAAACTTTCAGAAGTTGACTAGATTTTAGAGCAAAAATCTTCTGAACATTTTAAAGTAGCTTGTATTTTATGTTTGAGAGTCTGAGTAACATTGCAAGGGATGTTGTGTTAGTTCTGGGTGAAGCCCTAGGGCCAAGTCGGCCAACCCCCACTGTCCAGGTGTAATAAATGAAGCCATTGATTTTGCATGGCAAATTAAACCACCACCACACCAAAGATGTAGTGACATAATTGGAAGATTTTTTAGTTGTCAGAAATTCAAATTAAAAAAAAAATTCACATTTGGAAAGCAGAATAAAAGTGAAACGTAAATTAACAGACCGATAACCAAGATTATGCTGACTGGGAGCCTTTCCAAAGTCAAGCCACTGAGTGCCTAAGCCTTTCTGTTCAAGTTGTTCTGTCTGAGCCGAGACCTCATCTAACTGCAAACCTAAATTTAGAAAATACAGTCAAGTCTCTTCACAGTCCACCTAGTGTGAGTCGCAGAAACCCGCCTCAGAGCGCACTGCAGCCCCGGCCTTACCTTCCGTGTGGTGATCAGGTGCCCGGCCGGCTGGGCAAGGCCTGCGTGCCCGCCAGAAGGAGGCTCCGGCTGTCTCCCAGCTGCTGAGCCGCTGCGCTGCTGTGCCGGGGCGGGAGGTGGAAGAGTGAAGTGTCTCAGGGAGGTCGCAGGGCGTCGCCCTGGACCTGGAGCCGTGATTGGCCAGCCGCAGCGCCACTCCAAATGGCGAGTTTGGGTTGTCTTTCGTAAGGTGGGAAAGGTAATGAACACTCTGCCTCTGTTTTTGTTTTCAGTTTTAGAAAGTATACTGCAGATAAATGAAAAAAAAAAACGCGTGTGTGGTAGAAAGCATTTCTTGGAGGTTTCTGCGTTTCAGACTTAGAGTTAGTTTTGTTTATTGGAGAAGGTGTTGAAGGCCACCAGAGCGACTGCCTGCCGCAAGAGTTTTAACAGTGAGAATAGTAATGTGCAGCCGTTGGTGAAGGCGCTTCGGATGAGTGTTGCTGTTTTGATCCTGCAGCTTCATAATGCTGCAAGACAAAAAGTAAACGTTGCCACAAAATCAGATTTTATGCCTTTCTGCCTTGTTTTGTTCTTATGTTATCTGTGTGTAGGTGGAGGAAATGTGTGTGAGAAAACCAGGTGGATAACTAAAAAGTTTATCTTACAGTGAACTAATATTTAGTTCATGTTTTCTTTAGGAGCTTAATAATGCATTTATAAATAATAACTGCCATAGTTAAACTGATACATATTGCCTTGAGAAAAATAGCAACTTACAGACGTAAGATTTTTTAATAGCTGTATTCAGTTGCCGTACATCCTACCAAATGTTTAAAAAGCTGTATCAAGTGCAACTTTCTAGCAAAAAAGGAAAGAGCTATAAATTCTTTGTCATTTGCATGATAATGAAAGCGACACAGGGTTGCCTGTGCTGAAATCTTGGGTTGTGTAGTGTTTCAGAAAGGTTGTGCTTGCTTTCCTGTAGCATTTACTTTCCTTGGAAGAACGCGCCAGTGAAGTTTTACTAAGTGGACAGTAGTTTGAGCCTTCTAGAGTTGTTTTATCTTACAGTAGATCTAAGAAAAACAGTGCTTTGAGAAGCTAGCCATAATTCTCCTGGTCTGTGTAGTTTCTTTTCATATGTTAGATTTACGTAAATCACTATACATACAAACTAGGATTTTACATTTCTGCTCCGATTCCCAGCAGCTGCTTGTTCTCGAGGCTTGCGGCGGAGCTCTCCCTCGCAGCCTGCCGCCCCCACCTCCAGTGACCATTGCTGTGCCCTTAAATGGACATGATCTTGGCTTCTTCCAAAGAAAGATAAAACCCTTCTCTTGAGCAAATCTGTTATTTAAAGAACCAGCTAAAACTAAATAAAAATAGTATTTCAGCAAAGACCCTCTGTAAACGTTTTTAAGGGAACACTTGCAATCTGCAGTAATCTCCAAGTTAATGTCAGGAATTCTTTTGACACTTGGTTGAGTACTTTGCAGCCACTTTATTTCGGTTCTTAGCTAATAACAAATCTCTCCTCATCTGTCAGCCGTGACTGGAAGGAAGCCAAGCCTACAGTGGCCTTCAGTGACTGGTCCGAGGTGACGCAGCTGCGTTAGAGAGGATGCACTGAGGATGCACTGCAGTTCAGGTCTCCACGTGTGCATAGCTATAACTCCACATAGGTGGGCGTGTTGCAGCGAGAGCCGTGTGGTGTGGCTGTCCTAGAGCGACGGCTGCAGCTAAGATGCTCTGAAGGTGGAGAAGGAAGGGTGGCCGCACGTCGTAACTGGCTGCAGCTGAGCCTGTGCTCGTTTGGAAGGGAAGCTTAGAGGGATCATTGTAGCGCACTGTGCGCATCCTGAGAGACTGACGTTGGCACCACTGCGCTGGAGAGATGCAGGAGCCGCCGTCGGCTGGATGCCGCTTGTCTCATGCGCTGGTGTTCGCAGGCGTGCTTAAAAAGCAAACATGCGCACATCACCTATGTTATTATAGGCGTGTCGTGGTGTTGCAGGAGCCGGATGCTGTGTGGGGCCATCAGCACTTGGACAGTGGTGTAATTAGAGTGGCCTGGAGGTGTTATTATTTAATGGGTTAGTAAAGAAGCATATAGATTCCTGTATTGTAGCTTTGGTTTTTAAAATTAATTTCAACGTAATCTTTACTTTCTTGTGTATCTTACTTTTTAAAATTTTTATTTTAGAAAAATTTTTTATCTTAGAATGGTTTTACATTTATAGAATTATCACAGACTTAGTACAGTGTCTCCGCATGTTCCGCCATCAGCTTCCCCTGGTGCTGCTACTCCACATTATTGTGGTCCACCTGCTCTAGCAACTACACTAGTGTTGTTGTGCATTGTATCTCAGCTTCCTTCCTCCCTCTAGGTCCTGTCCCTCCGACAGGATCCTGGTTGTCACAGCGCCTCAGGTTGTCCTGTTTCCAGACAGATGCTTCTGAAGAGTGCTGGCGGGTGTTCCTTGTGGCAGCCTGAGATACAGGGGGGAGTTTTGAGGCTGCTTCCAGGCAGCGTCTGCGCTGGCAGCACAGCCCCTCCTGGGTGACACTGGCCTCTCACCGGCCTGGCTGTGGAGCTTGCTGGGCTGTTTTAGTGTCCATTTCCCCTTTTCTGTCTCCTTTCCATGCTGGGCCCTTTGGAAGTACAGGGAAGGGAAAACTTTTCCTTGCCTATTGTGAAGTTCATGGCTGAGGTCTCTGTGACAAAGGAAAAGAACAGATTAACAACAGTGATAAAACTAGAGTAATGAGAAAAGCATGCACATTTGTTTTTACGTGACACGAGCACCTTCATCAGGACCTACAGAGACAAACACTGTCTCTGAGGATCTGCAGAAAGTGGAGAATGGGGGGAGCTCAGCGTGGAGAGTGGGTGCGGGCACCTGGCCCTCAGCTGAGGTGTGCTTGGCGGTGCCCTGGCCTTTGTAGATAAGGAAGGGAGCGTGAGGTCAAGGGCGACTCCACTGTGCTGAGCTTGGAGAGGTGGGTGAGAGGAAGGGGCAGATGCTTCCCTGCCTGTTGCCCTCCCAAATGCAGGGTGCTGTGTTGAGGTGGTGCGCCTGAGCCCCATCAGAAGAGTCCTCATGCGCACACCACACCGAGCGAGGCTCCGTGACCTGGCCAGTGGAGCAGCTGCACAGATGATCTGCAGTCATGTTTGTTTTATATCTGTGAACATGTCATGAGAACAGCTCCACAGCTTTCAGTAGTGTGCCAGAAAAGATCCATGGCAGAAACAGGGGCGAGTTCTGAAGGGTGTTTCCGAAGCTACATGGGGCAGTGCTTTATGGAAAGAGGAATCATGTGCTTCAACAGGCTGATCCAGAACTTTTAGCGTGACATTTCAGGCACTTATCTTTGTTGTTTTGTCCCCTGGCACATTCTTTTGTGTCCTGTGTTCTGCTGGGTACAATTCTCCGTGACCCTCTAAACAGGTTCCTGTGCTATTTTAAGCCTCAGTCCTTTTTGCAGAAATGTCCTTCTTACAAACCTTTGTCCGCATCAAAGTGCTATTTCGTTTTGCCTCTTCTGTGGCAGCTTCTGTGCCTCACACCGGAAAACCCTTGTTCCGCTCGCTGTGTGATTTGTGAGTGTGTCTGCAGCTACACAAACTCAGGCTATGGAGGCTGCTTCAGTAACTCACTGTTAGTGCTGCCGGCCCTTTGCAGTGCAGTTACGTCCAGCAGACCGACCCACAATGGCCCTTAAAGGCTCATTGAAGCTTTAGTAAGGTGGGCACAGCAAGGGCTATTGGGCTATCGCGTGGTTCATGTTAGCTTGCAGTTATTGGGGGCAGTTCAGAAACCTCCGTTGAGGAGGAGGAGAAGGATACTAGGATAGGATTAAAATACTTAGGCGAGTTTCCTTTTTTCCTGTTATTTTAAACTGTAAATGTATTCATGGGGTCAGGGAGATAGCTCGGCAGTCTAAGTGCCTGCCTGTCTGGCGAGTGCAAGGACCAGAGTTCAATCCCAGGACTGCATGTGTGCTAGCCACTGAAACCATGTGTGGTGGCACATGCCTGTAATCCCGGTGCTGGCAAAGCTGAGACAGGAGGATCACATGAGTCTGAACTGCCTAGGGAGACCCTGCATCAAATCAATCAATCAGTCAGTCAATCTTAGAAGTATAAATGTACTCAGAGAGTAAGAGTAAACGGAGGTCGTACTATAAATCCACGCTTTCTGAATGGAGCACTTTTGAAAAATGATTTTCTTTTCTCATTTGACTCATAATACTATAATCCGTAGTGCTTTTGGAAACCTTAACATTGGTCTATATGCAGAGCTTACTTTTACTCATATAGTTATTTTAATTGTAATATTTTTTGGTGTTTTAGTAGTAAGTACCCATGAAGCCACCATCTAAGAAAAGGTAGTACGTTCACAGCATCAAGGGTCTTAGTCACAGGTCTTGTCATGTTCCCCTGGTCTTCTCAATCAAGAAGTGATCATTTTGAATCCTTGGTTTATGTCTTTGCTTTTGTTTTGATAGAGATTGAGATTTTTTTTTTTTTTTTTTTTTTTGCAGTACCAGGGATCGAACTCAGGACATTGCACATGCCAGGCAGCACATATGCCACTGAGCTGTTGCCCTGGCCTGCTTGACACATTTTTAGGTGTGCCCTGAAGATGCTTTTTAGTCTGTCACTCAAGTGTATCATGATATATATAATCTTTCACATTGAGCGTCTAAACTCCATCTTGAAATGGTGTCAGATGAGTAAAGGATTCAAAGAAGCATTTGGCCAAGAGGATCATATAAATGGTAACTAAAGTATCTAATGTTAGACAGGTGCATAAAATAGTAAAATGCAAGCTTTGGATGAATATTTTAGGATACGAGATCGCAAAATAGGGAGTGTTTTGGTTTTATTTTTAGGCTGGTCATCTCAGATGCCAGAGATTTTAATTTTACTATCAAGGGTGCTTTTCTATTAAAAGTTTGATAATTATTGTCTTAAATTTTAAAGTCACCCAAGGAATTATTAGTTGAAAACACATTTAAGAAATGCAACTGTAAGGACCGAGGAGTGAGACTGGAACGATGGGAAAGCCCTGTGGGCAGGGCAGGGGAGGGGGCTCACTGCTGCAGGACAGGGAAGCCAGAGGGGAGAGGCTGTCCACCCGGTGTGGGGAGGCTCCCTGTGGGATGACCTCGCCACAGTCTGCAAGCCCAGCTTGCTTTGTCATCACTGTCTGAATTCATAACAGTTTTTTTCTTACTAAATGTCAGAAGAGACCAGATAGTTTAAGGAAAGAGTGATGTGTGTGTAAAATGAAAGTACGACTGATCCTTGCTTTTCTAGGGTTTTTTTGTTTGTTTTTGTTAAACTAATTAAAGTATGTATTTGCCAAAGAAAATACCCTAAGTGACAGAGATACTGTAGCACATAGGTAGTTTTGGGGGAGTTGGTAGTCTACGAGGAATACAACTGCCAGTGCGAGCTAACTCCCAACGAAACAAGGAAATTCACACTTCAGAGTGAAATGAGCACCTAACAGGTGACCATGGTTTCTAAGAGATCAGTGTATTTATATGAAGGAAAACGACAGAACCAAAGTTAAAATATGCCAGGAACCAGCCCCCACGCTCCAGCTACCTGCTTCCACGTTCCCTCATCCACCTAGCTAATCCATTCTTCAGGCGATTGCAGTAGCGTGGTCTTCGTTGTGCCCTCACAAACATTCAATCACTGTCTCTGTGCTCGGCATGTAAGCCTGGGTGCTACATGTGTTTTGTATGCTGCATGGAAATGTTAGGCTTGCGCTTTGTCCTCTGTGGGACTCCCCACTGCTGGGAAGCCAAGGGCACGGTACAGCTATTGATCTTTGTTCCCAGAACCTCGTGATCTTTTTTTTTGTTTCCTGTATTTAAGACAGGATCTATGGGATCCACAGGGCCTCACTACACAGATTAGACTAGTAGTGATTCTCCTGTTTTCAGCCTCCCAAGTGCTGGGATTACAGTGCCTGCTCCCACATCCAGGCTCAGTCGCTGTCTCAGCGCACCCTGGCGGTAGGGCCAGGGCTGGCATAGCACGCTGGGGATCCAATACCAGCCGGTGCCGCGCGCCGCCTAAGCAGGCGCTTCAGTCCTCTGAGCTATCAGGCCGGCCTTCATGGGTCTCCCTTGAACCTTTATGGAGCTTATGAACTAACTCGTCTTTCCTTCCTTCACCCCATATTCAAGGTGGTGCCCTCAGGCACACTGAGGGCACAGACTGGACTGCCACTCACTTGCTGAAACTCCATTCTGTTTCCTTTTCTGAATTAAACACTTGCACGTCCTAGCATTGCACACAGATAAATTCCCACCTGGACTCACTTTCCTGTCCCACTGTAACAGTTTGACCACTTTGCTGCTGTGTGTTATTGATCTCTGGTCCTTTTATTATAGATGGCTAAGTGAGGTAGAAATTAATATACAGAGAGGAGCTGGGCTCTCAAGGAAGTCAATGAAGAATAAAGGCCATCAGAATCACAGCTGTAGGCACACCTGAGGGAAGGAGATGCAGTGGCCAGGCCGCTGTGCCACCCTAAGGGACGTGCAGTGATTTGGGATTATACTGTGATTAGTACCCGCTGGTTCAGGAAGTCTAGATTAGTATCAGTCGTCCAGGTAGGTGACCAGAGCATCAGACCCATTCCTTCCCAGAATGCCTATGTTTTTCCCCTTGTACCATTGCCATGAGACCTACTTCTCTACTGAATTAGTATCAGCTAAGTGGTTATACTTATAATCCTGTAGGTTGATGAAGTTTGACCCATGTTGTGACTTGAATGTATACATTACCTCTGACAAAGGGCGTTGGTGACAGCCCACTCTCAGGACCCGTTCTGTCTCTCAGGAGCTCTCTCTCCATAAATCTCTCCTACTCCTCATCTGCTCTGTTTCTTGGAATTCATTCTTTGGTTTCAGGGGCATGAACTCAGCCTTCTGACATCTAGCAGGCTGAGCGTTCTGCTTCTCCTGTACTGCTTTCCTTCCTGTTTTATTGTTGGGGGGCTTTGTCATTCAGGGATAGATGTGGAGCCCTGTTTTGTTTGTTCCTGACTTTAATCACTAGTTATAGGTGCGTGTCTCTTATAATTCAGGTAAATCAGAAGTTGGAGGGGAAAGTTGAGTTTTACTGATGCATTTATTTTCTTTGCTGCAGACTTTATGAGTAGAGATTAATGTTTTTCTAATCTCCCTACCCTGCTTGTCCCTTACAAGTCTCAGTGTCATATATTTAGGGTTCATGGCTATTTCAAATATAATTCTGCCTTTACAGTGTACTCTTAAAAGGGCGAGCTGTGGGAAGGCAGCAGCGAGAACCCCTTGTCCTTAATGCCTGCTCCTAAAGCCTGAGACCTTACTTGCTTGATTACACTTTGACCTGTGTGGAACTTTACAGAGTGGAGTTTCAGTAAGTCAGCCATAATTACCTAGTCGGCTTTTGTGTGACTGGTGGTTCTGAAGCAGAGACCCAGTCCTGAGGGTGTTGGGCCTCGCAGTGACTGGGTCCTCAAGTGGGGCCACTCCTCTTGGCTTAACCCAAAGGGAAGAATCCCCATAGCGGCCTAACCCTGACAGAGGAATGGGGGGCTGAGTTTCTGCTGTTATCTTCCTCTCGCTCTGTCCTTTGCAGTTCTCAGGAAATGAATCCTACCATGTTCTAGTGGTTTTTTTTTTTTTTTTTTTTTTTTTTGTTAAACTAATTAAAGATTACATGCTCTGGTTATACTAATGTAACTTCATTATACTAATGAAAAAATTTACTTTTAGAAGCAGCTGTTTCAGGCAACTCTGGTAAAATAATGAAACATGTGAATGTTGGAGGCATTAGTTCTGAGCCATGGATCTGACATTTTAAAAAAATTCTTAATTGTACCAAAATAATCCTTCTAGTCTCTGAAGGATTTTTCTTACTATGAACATTTTCCTATGATTATGTAGTAAAAATGTGTTATAAATTTTGTAACTTATTTTAGTGTATCAGAGCATTGCATATGCCATGATTTGTTGACTTACTCTAATTAGGTAATATGTAATTATTGTCATTATGGACTGTAAAGCATATTGGTTAATATGAACATAAATAAATCCCAAATCTTTTTTCTCTTAGCTTTATATCTAAATGTTAGTTTATACATGGATACTCATCAAGCTTTTTGTTGTTGTTGTTGTTGTTTTTGCGGAACTGAGGATTGAACTCAGGCCCTTGC
>PVKN010020312.1:0-15981 GCA_004027915.1 Capromys pilorides
AGCAAGCGCAAAAGCCAACCAACCGGGCTGCTTGAAGCTGTGCGCTGTTCAGAAACCGCCCCAGCTCTCTGTGACCAGCAGAGGGCAGTGTCGCTCAACCTGGAGCCCAGCAAATCTCAACTGCTCTCCTAAAGCTCTAGCAGGGAGCCCGCACAGTTTACCCCCAATTCCCGAAGCCAAAGCAAGAAATAATACCGAATGGGCATGTGGCAGCCGGAAGCAATCACTTTCCAAGAGCTGCACAGCTCCCCTCGGGCTCCCTCTCCCTGGAAGAATTTCAAAACACTGATTGCTTGCCCCATGCCAGAAAGAAGAAACCCACAAGCATTTCCTATGCAGTATCAGCTGATAGTCAGAAAGGCTTGGAAAGGAAGATGCTTTTATGTACCTCTTGGTTTCTGAATAAAACAGTCAGTCAAAAAAAGAAAAAAACAATCAGTAACCCTCCAAGAGCAATTTCCAGAGCCTGCTGGGTTCCGTCCCACCCCAGGGCCTTTGCACCTGCCCTCTCCTTTTCCTGAACCACCAGCCTCCTGCTGCACTCCTTATCTGCGCAGCCGATACCCACCGGAGCACTGCGTTATCAAGGAGACCTGTGGAGATGCTGGAGGCGGGGCGGGTGCCCGAGCTCCTCGCGTGACCTCCCAGGGCCTTTCACACAGCGTGCACGAGCATCCGATTGACAGCTTTCTCCCCCACGAGTCTGCGGGCAGCAAAAAGGCGCTGTTTGCCCTTGCTCAGCCCTGCCTCCCTAATGCCCAGGCCTCTCCTGCCACAGGCCCCCCCAATAGCTATTTAAATGAACTCGCCCAAGACTGTCGGCTGTGGATCCGCCCAGGCTGGCTTTGCTCGCGGGGCTCGTCCTGCCTGGGCAACATAGCAAGACCCAGTCTCAAAAAGCAAAAAGGGCTGGGAATACGGATTCTAAGCAGAGCGAATAGGGAGCCCAGGCCCTGCCAGGCACACTCGGAGCTGCCTGCGCCTGACCTCGCTGAGCCTGGGAGCAGGGGCATGGGGGAGGCACCGCCCCCTCCCCCACCACTCCGGCCTTGCGCCCCGCCCCTGCTCACCCTCTGGGCAGCCCCTCGCCCCGCCCCTTCTGCGCTTGACCTTCTCGCTCTCGCTCTTTGATTCACAGAATAAAATGACTTTTGCAATGTCAGCCATCAATAGATTATGAGAAGAAACTCGTTTGTTTAAGCAGAAATTCCAGTTTTCCGGAGGGCGGTGAACACACACTCATGGGAATACCGCACCACTCAGCAGCTCTTGCTGGCTGCCGTTTCTTTCCTTAAGCACAGCCAGCAGCTCCAGCGTCCTTGGTCCTTGCTGCAGCTTCTTTGTGCGACAATACCGGTTTCCCACGCCAACACACACTTCTCAGAAGATGACGGAAGTCCCAGGCAGCTGGCAGAGGCCCTGAACCCTCGCGCCGCCCAAGGCTGGCCCCTGGGTGCGGATCAGCGCGCTCCCTGCTGTCTGCTGCGGAGTCCTACCCTAGGAATGGATCTTCGAGGGGGGAGAACAGGAAGAAAGACCAAAAGAGGAACCTGATCACATCCTCGGCCAGGCGACCAAGGCCCACCCCGGGTCGGGGTGGGGTCACCTGTGCAGCAGGTGCCCTAGATGCCATGGGAAGGGCATTATCACTTGTCCACTGTGCCTGGCGCCCGGACTCAGTTCCCCGCACTGCCATCCATCAGTCAAAACTTAAGCCAGGCCTGGTCCTGCGCACACCGCAATCCTAGCTGCCCCAGGTTGAAACAGGAGGATCACAGTTAAGGCCCCCTGAGCAACTCGGTGAGACTCTGCCTCCGCTTGAGTTCTCCGTCTTCGTGTCTTATTAGCGCCTGCTTGCGGTTTTACACGTGGCTGCATTCCTCGTGGCGAGTCCGCCGTGGGCACAGCAGAGCTTAATCCCGTTCGCCCTCTTCCGGTTCCCTCCCTGCGCCTCCCTTGGTTCCCCTCCCCTTTGCGAAAGCTCTAACTCCCTACTTCCTACTACCTACCTTTTATTTTGCTCTTTATATTTGGGGGGTTCTTGGGTAAGAGGAGCTGGGTGGCAATTAAGCCTGTTGTCTGACCTCACCTAACAGGTGAGGTGGTCTCAGGCTGCCTGCGGTCCTACAGGGACTCGAGTCTGTCCTCCTCTGTGGCACAGCAGTACCCCGACGTGTAAGGGCCACGTTTCTGTGTCCACTCAACTGCTGATGGCCGCATAGGCAGCTTCTCAGGCTCAGCAGTCACGAGCTGTGCTCTTACAAATGGACTGCTATGGTACGACGCCTTTGACCTGGGGGAAGGCACCTGGGGGAACAGCTGGTTTGAATGGAATTTCAAGTTTTGAGCTTTCGAGGACTCTCTATCCGGGTCTCCACTGCGCTACACAAGTTTATGTTCCCCTCAGCAGGGCAGCGGGGCTCCTCCTTCTCTGTGTCTCGCTGGTATTTGCTGCTCTTTGATTTATCGACAATGGCCACTCTTTCTGTATGAAGATGGAATCTTAAGTGTTGTTCTAATTTGCATTGCTCTAATGGTCAATGATGTGGAACATGTTTTATGTATTTATTGACCATCAAATTTTGAATTTTAGAAAAGGCCAGGGCTGTAGCTCAGCAGGAGCTTGCTCGCCGGGCACACGTGAGCCCTGGGGTTCATCCCAGCCCTGGAAGCGAAAAGCGTTCTCCAGAAAGAAGAGCAGCCTCCGTGCCAAAACCTGTGACTCTATCTGTCCTTTTGTTTTTTTAAAAAATTTTTTATGTATCCGTGTTTGCAGGACATAGTTCTCACCTTCCCTGCGGGGAGTGGTGTGCACATCACAAATCCAGGATCTTGGGATAGCCCCTTCCTTCTCCCCACCCGCCTCACGCGCCATCTCTTGAGATCGCCCCCATCTTATGAGAAGAATGTCACACAGTTCCCACTAGAGGAACAGTCTACAAAGCACCCAGCCAGGGCTCCTTGGAACTGTCAGTGTCACCAAAAACAAGGCTGAGAAACCAAGACAGAGCGGAGGAAGTCAAGGCAGCAGGAGGGGAAGCCCTGGTGGCCTGGGAGAAGAGCAGGACCCCTGTGGCTTGGAGGTGGCCACCCGCAGGAGGAGGGAGCTGAGGGGGGACAACAGCCGGAATGCTGTATGCACCCCTAGGCGTGAGGCCCAGCGCTCCCAGCCTCGTGTGGGCCGGAGGCAGGAGGTTGCCTAGGGAGAGCGGTGGTGCTTCTCAGAGGACAGGGGATGGTGACAGTGGCCTGAGAGACGGGGAGCCATGAAGAAGCCAGACACCTGAGCTGACATCTTTCTCCCCCGGAGGCCACAGAACCAACTCTTTAATTGTATGGGCCCCACTCCAAGTGCAAGTGGCCCCATCCTGGGGCCTGTGACAAGATGGAGGCTTCCCTGCCAGGTAACTCTCCTTCAGGAAGGAGGAGAATGTTTCAGAAGCCTCCCGGCAGCAGCCCTCCTCAGGGGCCCTAGGGGGCGGCTTGTCAACTCCAGACCGGTGGCTACACAAAAGATGAGGACACCCTGGCTGGCTCAGGCTGCCCAAGTGGAGACAGCCTCCTTCCCTGACCACCTGGGTGCTCTTAGCAGGATGCCAGGAGAGATGTCACTGGAAGACAGGCGCGCTGTCCATCTGCCACTCCGAGCCGTAGCCGCAGACATCAGAAGAAACAGGGTGGCGGACTCCATGGGATCGTCTGCAGGATTGGACATCTCAGTGTAGGAAATTAATCTTTCAGATGGGCGAAGCAGATCACTGCTTTCCTAAACTCAGTTTCCTAGTCGCCACTCCCCAACAGCTCCTCAGAAAACACATTGTGTTACAGTTGTGGACTTCAGAGAGGAAGTGAGCACCTCTGTCAGTCACATACTAGGAAGTCCCGTAAGAATGACTGGAGTACCAGACATACTGTCCTTCCACCGACAGCTCCAGCCAACGCCCAGTCCTATGTGCTTCAGATCAGTGCAGCCCAGGTCGGAGCCGTTTTTAAGGAAGAAGCAAACATGATGTCCCATCAATTCCATGTTTAATAAAATTATGCCACTGCAGACTTCGACGTGATTACATTTAAAATATAAATATCTAAGTAGAAAGTAAAACATAGTGGATTTTATGAAACCAGTTCCAGGTCAAAAATGCCGCTCAGGGCTGCGAAGGTAGCTGGGCGGTGGAGGCGCCTACCTGGCAAGCGCTTAGCGTTTGATCCCTGGAGCGCTGAGGCAGCCATTCCTGGGCGTGGGTCTGACCTGCCCACCTGAGTCGGCACTGCCGCGTCCGCTGAGCTCTGCAGCAGGGGGAGCCGGCCAGCTTGCACTGTTACCCAAAAAGGAGCTCTGGAGTGCACGAGGCCTCCGCAAATCACAGGTTCCCCTTACCTGTCCGGGCTCACTCTCGTAGGAACCCTGTAAGCACCGCGCAGTTGTTCCGAGCTGTGATTTTGATGTCCTTCAGAGCCTCGGATTTGCGTAAGCCTTCCACTTCATCTGGAAGCAATTTAGCCCTCAATTTTTCCACAAACTTGGAAAGAAAATGGAGCAATTTCTCGGTGCAGGTGACTCCTGGACTGCATGTGAGACGGCCTGGGGCAGCAGGGCCGCTGCGCTGTGCGTGGGGGAGGGGCGCTCTGGACCGAGGGAGGGGGAGCTAGATCTGCAGATGGAGGCGTGGCGCTGGTTTGTGCTCACTTTCTACCCTTCCTTCAGATGGTTACGGTGTTTAATGATTGATAATGAATCGTTGCAAAGGGGAGGATACTTTCGTAATATGCTAATGAGATGCAAATCGATTCCGCCCCGTTGAAAAGCTATTAAATAGGCATCTAGAATGCAGGTACTAGTGCGGGGACAACTTTATCTCTACAGTCTAAGCTGCAGAAAAAACTTGGCCTCCCGCAAAGAGGTGGCAACAAGGGTGCTTCTCTTAGCACTGGTGGCAAGAAGAGAAAATTATTTTTAAAAACTTAGAATCCATCAAGTTTTAAACAGAAGCACAAATGTGTTAAAGAAGGATGAGCCAGACCTAGCAGCAGAGCCGTTTCCCAAGCCAGACTGTTGAGAGCAGCGACGTGGAAGAAACGAGTCGGGTTTGGATTTGCGCCCGATGGTGCCTGCGGCCAACTGATTTTCTTACGGTGTGCATTTAGGCAGCTGCTTAAAGAAAAAGCCAGGGGAAATCCAGTAGGTGCTTGATAGTTGAATGAATAAATGGCAGGCTAGTATAGACATCATTAATTCTTTTTTTTTGAGGCAGGGTCTCATTGTATAGTTCAGCCTGGCCTTGAACTTGTGGCGATCCTCCTGCATCGGCCTTCCCAGTGCTGGGGTTACAGGCAGGCGCCAGCACGCCTGCTGCTGGTGTCTGCCTTTCTGATTGGAACTTTAAACAATCAGTGCTGTTTCCAGAATCCAAGAGTGATGGTCTTGGGGTTCCCGAGGGCTGTCTCCTGGTGCGCTCCGCTTGCCTTCAGTGTCGCTTTGTGGGCAGGGGCGCCTCTGAGGCGGGGTCCCTCCCCTCCACCTCCAGCTCTCTTCCCTCCCTGTGCTTGACCCTCAGGATGGGAGTCTGAACTTGACCTCGATCTCGGGAGCCCCTCCCACCCCTCCCATAGTCACCCTGTAAGGTCCCCTGGGCAGCACCGGTCCTCTTGCTGAGCACTCAGCAGGCGGGTGAGTGGTCATGTGACTCCTGATGCCGCTTGGAATCGTCCCCTGCAGGCAGAGGGCTTTGTCCTCAATGTGCACTTTCTCACATCCCCTTCTAGAAGCTGGGTCACTTAATTTCTTTGAGCTTCTGTCCCTTGATGCTAAAGGTGGGCTCATGCTGTTCCACACAAGGCAGACATGCAGGTGAACCCGAGACCCGCGAGTCACGTGGCACAGCACGTGGTGTAGCACGTGGCACAGGGCACAATCAGCAAGCAGGAGCTGTGGTGCCTGCAGGTCGCCATCCCCAGATGCACAGCTCTGCCACGGCAGGGCCTCCTGCTTAGCACGGTGGCTTCACATTCCTGTCATCCCTTCCCAGGGTGACTTTGTCATTGCTTTCAGCCTGACAAAGAGTCCAAGTGTCCTCCTCTCCGATCTGGCTGGCCCGATGACTTGACCAGGATCTTAATCACCTCCCTGGCCCTGGGACAAAACCCCTGAGGCCTGCAAGTGAAGGAGGACAATTTTCTTTGGGCTCATGGTCTCAGGCTCCTGGGCAAGGACAGCCGCTCACCCCAGGGCAGCGAAGGAAAGGAGAAGCCAGGCCTAGGGTGAGAAGGCCCCTTCCAGGTCACGGCCCAGTGACCACCTCCAACCAGGGCCACCTGCTACCACGCTCCCCAGGATCCAGTCACCTTACACACACACACACACACACACACACACACACACACACACAGCTTTCAGGGACACTTTAGATCTAAACTATAACACTCAGTAAATATTTGTTAAAAGATTGAGCCCGTGGTGATTGAGACAGAACACAGGCAGAAAAGCAAGCAAAGAGGAGGGAGGAGAGATGAATCCTAATCCAGAGGGGACCATCGAGGTCCGTGACCCCTTCCCAATGGTGGATCTAACGCATGCGCGTGGAGACCCTGGCGTTACTCGTCTGGTCCATCCGGGTAACTCATGCTCACTCTTCTGTGCTTTATAAAAGAACACTCTCAGCTCAGACTCAGCTCCCCTGCCTGCTGCAAAAATTAAAACATCCATTAATCCATTTGGGAAGCTCATGCTCAAATTGGTTATCTTAGTTATTAGCAAGTTGATATTTCTCCTTCCCTCAGTCACAGATAAAACTGCCAATTGGGAAAACTGACAATAATTTGAACTCTGTGGGATTCTTTAGTTTATCTTTATCGGGTGTAACAGAAATCTTAATTTTCCGCTTGTGTTAAGCTCCTCTTATTCCTGAGGCAAAACCAGAAGGCAAAACGCCTTCAAAGCCATCGAGTTATGTCCGTGTCTTCTCACGTTACCGCTCTGAGACTGTGTTGAGGAGACAAAACAGATTAATTAGTTCAAATGTCACAATTGTAATTAACTAATTTGCTTTACTCCCCAGATTTTCAATATTGTAAATTCAGGCAATAGTTAAGTTTTGAGGATTTATATGGCATAAGTGTTTGTTAATCAACTGCCATAAAACTAAGCTTTAACAAGAATTATTTCTTGGGGCAGGTAGAGAGGAAAGAAAGAAAAATAAATGGACCAATTTTCTCATTTTTCATACTAAAAAGTCGATAAGCACCATCCAGTGTGAAAATATGCAGTTAAAGAAAAGTTAAAGGCTTTCGATTTTACTTTTTTCTTCTTTTTTCTTAATTTTAAAGGGATAAGCCAGATGTGGTGGTGGTCATCAGTTATCACAGCACTTGGGAGGTCGAGGCAGGAGAAATGCCAGGAATTTAAGGCCAGCCTGAGCTGTAAAGTGAGTTCCAGGCCAGCCTGAACTGCATAGCAAGACCCTATCTCAGATGAATGAATGAATGAATGAATGAATGAATGAATGATGCCTTCACATGTGTGCACCTGTTTGTATTCAAAGGTCAAAAATTCCTATAGAGGGGCTGGGGAGACAGCTCCATGGCACAAGTGCCTGCTGACAAGTGCAAGGTCATGAGTTTGAACCCTGGTCCTGCCAAAAAGAAAAAAAAAAATCCTATAGATTAACTTATTAGAGAAAAATTCTTGGGACATAGGGAATCTCTGAAGTGGGAGAGGTCATGGAGCCCTTGTGACACCAGCCGGGAAGGAACCAGAGCCTGGGACTGGCTTCCACAGCTTCCAGCACTGGGCTAGAGAGTGGGCAGAAAGCATCCCTCTGACTGAAGGGGATGGCGGCTCTCAAGGTGTTAATTTATCCCAACCAATGTAGCTTCACTTTAGCGCCTAACCTGTCTTAGAGATAGGACAGGTCAGCTCTCCATGATGCTAGCATCCCACTCCCCATCCTTGCTAAGATATCATAACCATGAAAGAGAAGAGGGGTAAACATAACTAATTGCAAGATTTGTGTTACGCTCTGCGTCATCATAAACTCCCATGACCAGCCCCTGACCCACCACAGCCTGCGACCACCTGTCAATAACCACAATGTTCCATTGCGGTTGGCCTACAAACTGGAAAGGTGTTTAAGCCAGGACAAAGAAAGAACGGCGCCAACACTTCCTGTCTTGCTCACTGGGAAGCGCTCCGTGGCTGGCCCAACTGGGTTCAACTCTGTTTTTTCCCACATTCATCTCTCGTGGAATTATCTCAAGCCGCTTCACGACTATAAGAGTGTCTGTATTCCAAAATGTGGAGCAAAAAGGAAGGCACATGCGATTCTGTACTGGCTGTAGGCAGGAAAGACGGGCTTTGGCAGAGCAGCTAAGCCTCGGGGCGGGAGGGCAGGCCGCAAGAAGCAACCATCACTTCTGGATGGGTTGGCTCATCCGTAGGGTGTGTGGCATTGGGGGGCGAAGGTGGGACTGGAGCTAAGGTTTCAGGGGACACTCAGGAGTGTGAGTGCTCTCCTGTTCTCTGCTTGCTGCCTGACAAACTTCCTGCCTCTCCTCCCCTCCATCCTCTGACTGTTCACACCAAATTTAGGACACCCCCAAATGCCTTCTCGTTAAACTTCAGAGTCTTCTACTGTTGAGTCTAAGTAAAATCAGATGCTTTCTCATTTAAAAGAATACATATAAAGGGCTGGCCAAATAGCTCAACAGATTAAAGCACCTGCTTAGGCAGACACAGCGAGCCAGGGTTCAATCCCTGGCTTGCTGTGCCAACCCGACCCCCAGACACAGTGAGGCTGTGATTCAGATTGGGCGTGGTGGCACACGCCTATAATCCCAGCCCTTGGGAAGCTGAACACAGGCAGATCACTAAGAGTCCAATCTACATAGTGAGACCCTGTAGACTCTTACTAAAATACAAATACATACATACATACAGCCATGTCACCCAATTTCCACAAAGTGTATTATTTATCTTTCCACTCACAATAACAGAGATCAAATGTTGGTAATAACAACCAACATTTCTAGTAAGCAGGAAATTGAGTCTTCCCCTTGACATTATTCTTTGCGCTTTTCTACATCATGCTGGGGATTGAGCCCAGAGCCTTTGCACTCCGCCACATCCCCTTCCTATTTTATTTTTTGAGATAGGATTTTGCTAAGTCACTGAGTTGCCCACACTCTGTTCAAATCTGCTAGCCTGCGCCCTCTGCCTCCAGAATCCTGCGATTACAGGTGTGTATCTGTGTTCAACTTTTTTATAAAAAAGTCATTGTATTACTCAGCTCTCTGTGTCTGGAAAAAAAAAAAAAATGTGACATACAAAACCTACGGTAGGAAGAGTTTGATGAGGCTCACCGTTTCGGAGATCTCATCCACCATCAGAACCCTTGTAGATTCTTTGGCTGTGCTATAAATTAAATTGACCCAAAGCAAACTAAAAGGTGAAATAAACATCTTAACTATGTATATATGCATAGGAGCCCTGCAAAACGTGAGGCTGAGGCTCAAAGAAGGGTCAGATGAGCGGCACTTCTGTGGCATCCTGAGGTACAGAAGGGAATCGGCAATGGGACACCTGCAGGCTGGTGAGGACGTCAGCTGTGGGAGCATGAGGGGCAGCAACAGATGGGAGCTGTCACTGTGGGTATTGGCCTGCTTGGTGACCAGATGTCTGAAGGAAACACTTACACAGGGCAAGATCTATGTTGGCTTACAGAGACTTCCATCCAGGGTCAGCCAGCTCCAAGATAGACACATTGAGGCAGAAGCGGAAGACAGGAGACAGCGGCTCACCTCACAGCAGCAAGGAAACAGTGGGGGAGCAGTGTCAGAGAGAGAGCAAGGGACGGGGACGGAGACGTGCTACATCTGGTTCTTCTCCCAGTGACCACTTCCACCAGCCACGTCCCACTGCCTACAGCTCACTGAGCCGTGGACTCACCAGTAGATAAATCCAACGATTAGGCCAGCACCCTGGCAACCTAATCACCTTCCAAAGCCTCTCTTATGCACGCAGGAGCCTCTCAGGAGACATTTTCAAGGCAAACTATAATACTGTGCTACATGAAGATGAAGTTTCTTAGGTAGCAAATGCTGTCTAGGAGCCGCCTTCAGAAGACCGGGTGGTGTGCTCTGTTACCAGAGCCAGCTTCATCGGCTCACTTCTTGAAAGCCCATATCATGAGGTGGACTTGGTGGGAAGAAAACCAGGTTCCTCAAGGGCAAGAACCTTAGGAGGTGAGGGAGGCTTCATTCCCAACAGAGACCATCTTGCCAAGCTCAGGTATGTGAAAGAGCGGTGGGAAGGGAGGTGTAGGGGTCGATACTGTGTGTCCGCTTGGCTGATTGCCTTGGGGATCCACACCCGAGAGGAGCTCGCCCCGGAGTGACTCAGCACAAAAACGTACCTAAAGGGGTTGAAGAGTGGTTCGGTGTTCCACCTCTTCTCAGGAACTTTGGTCTTCACAGCCAGTTTAGACTTCATCTCCTGGCTTCCGGCGCAGACACTTCAGCCTTTCATTGAAGACCCACTAGCCGACTGATAGAGATTTAGATAAAACACGGCCGTGAGCTCCTGCCTTTGGACTGAATCCTCCAGTCTCAGGGGTGCAGATGCCCTCTGCACACTTCCTCATCGGACTCTGCGGCTGACCGTCTAAGCCAATCTTGTACTTTCTTATATATCTGTACATCTCGTGTTATACCTGTTCTTTGTATTATATCTGTTCCTGCGGTAAAACCCTGGTGAATACAGAAGGGTACAAGCTGGGCGGAGTCTCTGTCATCCAGGGTTCAAGTCTTCTTCTGCACTACCCGCCCTGGCCAGAAGGTCACAGTTGACCTCACCTCTTGCAGCTAGTTCCTGTATTTTATTTAGACAGTTGCCTTCCTTTTCTGCAAATTAGATCTCCAAGCAATTCCCTTGCTTTGTGTTAGTTGGTGCATGGGACTAAAGGGTTTCGCACCTTGACATTACCTGAGGGCCACCACCAGATGTCCTGGGTTCTGTAAATTCCAAGACTTTATTTAGCAGCAAGTATCTTCATCAGGCAGGTGCACTTTCTCTTTAGAACGGATCCTCCTGGGGAAAGGGAGAGGAAAGCAAGAGCAATTTTGCCAAGGACAACCTGCAAGACAGCAGCCACCATGACATGGCTGGGTGTGGTCACAGCCTCCCCTGCCCACCCCCTCTGCTTGACAAGGCTCCTGGGCAAGATGTTCATGATAGGTGAGTCCTTTGGGAGG
Source organism: Capromys pilorides (assembly GCA_004027915.1). Classification (NCBI taxonomy): domain Eukaryota; kingdom Metazoa; phylum Chordata; class Mammalia; order Rodentia; family Capromyidae; genus Capromys; species Capromys pilorides. The sequence continues at coordinate 11,245 of PVKN010020312.1, forward strand.
ATGTCTTTAGGTATCGAGGGAGACCAGAAGAAAGTGACCTTCTCATGACCGTAGCACTGGGGGGTTGCATTTCCTGAACCCCTCTGTCCAACAACACCCAGGTGCCAAGCTGCCTCCAGCCAGCTACCTGTTTCCCTGTTGGAACTTTGTGGATGCCAAGGTGGCACAGAAGACCTTCTCCAAAGCTGGCCACAGTGGCCTCTGCAGAGGTGATGGAAAACCCTGTTAGCCAAGGTGGCACTGCCTTTTCCATTGCTGGGGCAGGCATTACAGGTTCATGGGGAAATCCCATTAGACAGTGATCAAAAAATACTGTGAATGTTTAGTTGTTTTTTGAAGTGTATTACAGTACAAAAAACATTGCCATCAGTCCCCCTCAAGATTCTCCCCCTTGCTCCAAATACACATTCCATCATTCCTGCCACTTTCTTTTCTTTTGGGGGGTTGCTGAGGATCAAACTCAGGACCTTGTGCTTGCCAGCCAGGTGCTTATGCCACTGAACTATCTCCCCAGCCCGTCTTGCCACTTTCTTAAGCAGGAAAAGACTTTCCTCGTGAGTGTCTTTAGTTACACCATCCTAGTGGTCTCAGTGTCCTGAATCAATCCAAGACATTGACCTTTCAAGGTCACGCTGACTTTGGGAAATGGTTGCATAATGCTAAATCCAGTGGAAATGGTGGTAAGGACACACTGGAATTTGATGGAAATTGCCACAAGCATTTTGAAACAGTTCAGGACATGAAGGCAGCCACAAAAAGATACTCAGGACAGGTGACTCCCGGAACTGCTGCAGAAGATGGCAAGAGTGATGGGAGGTGTGTGCTCAGAGCAGGGGGCACTGGGAGGAGCATTCGGGCAACGTGTCTTTTGCTGCCATAGCTTTTTTAAAGTTCTATTTGAACATTCACCACATTATTTTGATCACACCGCTTAGCTGCCCACCCAGTATGTGGATTATATAGGGATGCCCCCTTGATCTGTACAGCAGTAGGCATGGTTAAAAAGCACGTGGAAGGGCCATGAGAATGCAGATGAGAATTTTAAATTATCATGGCCTCGTGAGAGCTTTTCTAAGTATGAATTTCAAAACCATAAAAGAAAAGATTGATGCATTTGACAAGAAAATTAAGCTGTTCTGCCTAGAAATATACACCACAAATACATCAAACCACATGACAAACTGTGAGAAATGTTTTGCATACCCAAAGGTCTGCTTTCCTTAATAAGAGCAGAGCTGTTGTGAATCAGTGGGGCCTAGGACGCGTAGCCCAGGATAAGACTGGTGGAGACAGAAGAGTACCCCAAATCTGCCTCTTTGGAAGCGAGATGACCTTGAGCTGGTTCTGGTGAGAAGCTGCCAGGCTGGGGAGATAGCTCGGGGGTCTAAGCGCCTGCCTGGCAAGCTCAAGGACCCGAGTTTGATCCTCAGCACTGCATGCCACACTGGCCTCTGAAACCGCATGTGGTGGCATATATCTGTGATCCCAGCATGGAGAGGTTGAGACAAGAAGAGCACTGTGAGTCTGAGCAGCATAGCGAGAATCTATTCCAAATAAATAAGGCTTTTTAAATGTTTTTTTAAAAGATAAAGAGCAGCCACACAGAGGCTCCAAAATGGTAGCCGTTTGTGAGAGATTTACACCTGTCAAGGTGCTGTGGTTTAGATCTAAAATGTCCTCTCAAAGTCTCATGGGATGCCTGTGATCCCAGCACTGGGAAAGCTGAAAACAGGAGGATCACTAGAGTCCAAGCTGCGTAGTGAGACCCTGTAGACCCTGTACTAAAATACATTTAAAATGCCTCATGGGAATTTTCCTAGGGATCATGGGCCACTACACACAGCAGTGGATTTGGCAAGTTCAAAGCTAAGGGCTCTGCTAGGAGGTAGGGCCCAGCTGGAACAGGTGAGTCCCTCAGGGCGGTGGGGCTCTGGAGGATGTCTCCTCTCCCTGCTCCTGCCTGTGCCTCTGCTTCCGGACCTTGCCACCGTGAGGGTGGTGCCATGGAACCACCTGACCATGGACTAAATCACCCGCGCAGGGTGAGCCCCAGCAGGCCCCTCCTGCCCTAAGGTGCAGTGTCGGTATTCTGGCCACAATGGAAAGTGACCAAAGCAATGGGAAATCTCCACAGGAAGAGGGCGTCTCCCCATGCATGCAGAATGGCGTGGACTCCTGCCTGCAGCACAACAGCTGCCTCCTGGCCCTCTCACCCTCAACAGGCCTCTCCTCACTGCCCTGTCTTTATTTGCCCAAATGGCAGCATTTATTACATAACTATAAACTTTTTTTTTTTTTTTTTTTTTTTTATTTAGGACAAGATCTGCAGCGTCTCACTACGTCGATTGGACTCGTAGTGATCCTCCTGTTTTCAGCCTCCCAAGCACTGGGAGTACAGGCGTGCACCACCATTCCCAGTCTAAATCCCCCACTCAGCATGCCCTGGGGGGCAGGACCAACACAGCACACGGGATATTGAACCTGAGACTGTGCTCTGCCTAAGCAGGCGCGTTAGTCCCCTAAGCTATCTGGCCAGCCCTAATATGAACTTTGAGAGTTCCTTTCTCTGGGTCACCACCCACCGTATCCAGCACAGACTTTTTTTTTTTTTTTTTGCAGTACCAGGAATTGAACTCAGGACTTCGCACCAGCCAGGCAAGCACTTATTCCATTGAGCTATCTCCCTGGTGCCACAGACACCTCTTCTTAACCTCCTGCTTTTCTCTTCTTCATCTGTCTGTGGCTCCAGAAAGTTCTTAAGGAGGACTTGGGTAAAGAGAACTGTTTCCTCCTCTATAGAATCAGTAAGAAAAAGCTCAGCAGGAAAATGAGCAGAGGACTGTCGAAGCTTGGGATTCTACAAGGCGAGCAGTACCATATAGCACACATTCCATGAGATATTTTATAGTGAACCACACAAAGAATCATATACAAAGAGTGCAGGAAATCTGTCCACCTACTAAAGACCGAAGACTCCAGCTGAGGGCCTGGATCCCAACAACCTGCCTGAGTCCCGCTGAAGACCGAGAGCTCATAACTAAGACCCTCATAAGCCCAAATGTTTTTCTTCACAGCCATCGGAAGGCAGTCAGTATTTGTTTTCCCCCAGAACTGTGTGTTGAGGGCTGCAGTGGATTTCTAACTGGTGGCCAACTTGTCACGCCCAGCTGAGTTGAGCCAGGGTGGTGCTGGGTGTGGAAGGCCCTCTTGAGCTTTGGTGCCCCCAGCCACATAAGAGGCAGAACAGGAGAAGCTGTTCTGGACTCAGGTCTAGAGCCCAGGACAAGGTCTCACGCAGGCCGCTTCATGGATCTGTGTCAAGAAGGCCCAAAGGTCAGTGGTGGAAGCTAGGAAGTCTGTGCCAGCGGGATAAAGGATCTGTGCTCGCAGGCCAACGAGTCCAAGCTGGAGCCAGAAAGTGATGCTCACGGTAAGCACCTAGAAAAGTACCACAGCTGTCCTCGGTGACAGTGAGGTCCCGAGCTCTTCCAGGGATGAGGAAAGCCAGTTCCCATCAGGAAAGTCAGCGTGACCAGCTTCCCCAGGAGACAGCTGTGCACCATCTTCCCTTCCACAGCTAGGAGAGATGCTCAAGATGAGGACCAGCGCTCCCCTCCTATGGGGGAAAAAAAATGGACCTTAGCCACTCTCAGCGACAATGAGGTTCCGAGCTCCTCCTCCCAGAACTGCCAAGTTCATCAGGAAAGCCCGCATGACCAGGTCCTCCAGCAGAGTAGCCCGAGAACCAGCATCCTCCAACAGCTTCTCCAAGCAGCACCCCTAACAGCATTCCAACAGCTTCTCCCGCTCTGCCTTTCTGCTGCTGGCAACAGCCCTCCAGTGGGCCCCCCACACCCAGCACCACCTCAGTTCAATTCAGCTGGGCGTAACCAGTTGCCTGCCAGTTAGAAATCCACTGCAGCCCTCAACACACAGTTCTGGGGGAAGACAAATGCTAACTGCCCTCCAAATGAGCTCTGTGAAGAAAAGAGCTCAACCTCACTTAGGAAAAGAGAAATGCAAATCGAATCACCAAGAGCACATTTTCCCTTCTCAGGCCAGCTAGGGTAGAAGAGGCTGTTTACTCTGTGCACTTGATCTTCTGGCCATTTTGAGTTTTATATCTTGTGCATAATTTGCCTTTTTCGGAATAAACACATTCCTCAGCGCAGCCAGCAGACTCGCTAAGTAAAAGTGCCCACATGACAAACACAGGTGCTGCCACCTCTCCCACAGGCAGCCCTGTGCTCTGTGTGTCCGTCCACACAGCACCCGGCCACAGAGCAGGTAGTGCAGCTGGGGTCGCTCTGGGCCCCGGAAAATGGCCAGAAGTGGACGAGGTCCCTGCCCTGGTGGCCCTTCTGTTCTGGCATGGCAGGACAGACTGTAATCACATAGGTTGAGGCATGGTGCTCAGGTGGTAAGGTCATTAGATGGCATCCACGGAGGTCTTCAAAGAGCAGGCAGGGTCCTCAGCTCGGCCAGGACAGATAACTGCCTGCTGGTGCAGAAAACAGGAGAACCATCAAGATGTTTCTGTGAGGATCATCAGCTGAGCAAGTGGCCACAGGAAGGGAAGACGCCCGAGCTGGGCTGACGAGCATCAGGATGGCCGCTGACGAGAACAGAGGCTGTGGGTCACCGTCTGCGTCCCGATGTTGCCTAGTGGCTCTGTCTCCACCACATGGTTGTTTCAGCTGGCCAAAGTCTGTTTAGCAAAAGCTCTGCAGCTTTAGG
>PVKN010020313.1:0-15975 GCA_004027915.1 Capromys pilorides
AAAAAAAAAAAAAAATCTAGTTTCACACCACCCAAATGCTGCAGATATTTTTCTAATTTTGGTCTTTATAAAACACCCAAAAGGAATACCCCAAATAAAATCACAATAAAAATGATTTTCAGAAGTAAAATACTGAAAAACCATTATATCAAAGAACCCCCTATATTTATTCTATCTAAAATACAGGCCATGTATATACATCAATTTCTAAATCTAAAATATATAATTTTAAATATAAAAAATAAACAATAAACACAAATGCACTAAAAAGCATTTAAAACTAAGTAGCTAAGTATATTTTACTAGCCATTGAAAGTTATTATTTAAGAGAAAGGTAATTTTCTCCAACTTCAGATCAGAGTTAGTCTCTCTTTCATACGTGGACTGCCCACAACTTTTTCTAAAGGACAGGCCTTCAATTTTCTCCCATGTCTAAATATCATCTTGCAGTATTTATTCCTAACAGGTTTAGATTTTTATTGTATTTCCTGTGCCTAAGGTATAAAAGAACAACTGTATCTATTTATAATTTTCATAAAATCGATCTACAGCAACATGTTTAATCACTATACCATCACATAAAACATTTATCTCATAACCTGAAAGATTAAAACCAAGGCTTTGACTCAGGCACGGTGGTGCATGCCTGTAATCCCAGCACTTGGGAGGTTGAGGCAGGAGGATTGTTATGAGTTTGAGACTAGACTGGGCCACAGAGTGAGCGTAAGGCCAGCCTGAACTGCAGTGAGACCCTGTCTCAAAAAAACTTTCCCCTAAAACCACACCAGGTTTTTATAATACATATTCTGACAAAATTAATGAAGGATTGATTGTATTATCATCCTACCACCACTCAAATACCCAAGTATGAAGTATTAAATTCTACATTATAATTTGCTAAAGCCATCTTGCAGTAGAGTTTAAAATCACAAACCTCTCAGGATCACTAAATTTTAAAGCTGGGAACTCATATTCTCTCATATAATCCCCTTTCTTTAGGTCCCGCTAAGATCTAAAGCCACAAGCCACACAGGAGTTGAACTGAGCTTGGATCCCACATTCTTCTGATACCCAGGCCACCACTTCTCCAGCATAATGTGACATTTATGTTTCGCAAAATACATCAAAGCATTTTGCTTTCTTTCGAGAACAAAACTTAGCCAATCATTTTAAACATGCATGATGATACATCTGAAAATATTTCTTACTTTGTAGAAAATAGAGAGACCTGGAGACACAAGTTAAAATTTTAGTTTCATTGCCAGTTCTCTATTAGTGACCTTAGAAAAGAAAATGTCCTTGATTTTGCCATGTAATGGCAAACTGGAAAAATCTTTAAGTGGTTAGGTTTTCAACGGTTTTATTTCAGAATTTATTTCAAAGTACTTTTCCAAACATAGCATTATTTTTAAAAAAACATTAAAACCCTTAACTGATTTAAGATATATTTAAGGGAAATAGGAGTTTGAATGACTAATAGTTACCTTATCATGAAGTAGGCTTATTATTTTGCTATCTGAGTCTGCAGCGTCTTCAGTTCAGTCTCTTCGCGCATTAGCACGCTGAGTATGATTTATTATAGAAATGTTATCATGTGAACTAAACAAAATATTCATTTTCACAAAAATTCTCCTAAATTAAAAATTTAACAGAGCTTCCATTAGGGAAAGAGGTGAAGTCCCTGCCCACATTTGTCTTAGGAGTCCCTTGCCCAGCCCCCATAAGCCTCCTCTCCTCCCTTTCCGGTTACTTCTGCTCTTCCTTCATGGTTTATTCCTCATCTTCTCAAGTGGGCAAGCAAGTTAACTCCTGTGCATTACAGCTGCTTTTTTTCTTTTTCCCCTTGCTCAAGTTTTAATGTCTCTGCCACCTTTTCAGCTGTCCCTCGTTCACACTTTTATTTCAAAATAAATCACTATTAGGAAAATCAACCTAGTTTTACTAAAGAAAAGAGCTCTTGTTATCTTCCATGAAGAAAAAGTAGCGCAGATATCTAGGGTACTGCTACTTACAGATGGCTGCTATTTAAAAATCCTGAGCAGTTGTCAGGTGTAAGGAGACTCGGGACCTCAGATATTAATGGAAGCTCTGTGTGACAGGCCTAAAAAAACCAATTATATTCTTCATATGAAATTTTTATTGTGCATAGTTTCACAAAATAATAAAATTAATAGGTTTTGAAGATACTCAAAGACTTCTTGAAAATTGATGAATCCAAATCATGCTTATTTTTTTATAACCCAATTAACCTTTTAAATTTCAAGTTTTGGTACTTACCGTGAAATATCATATATTCACACAAACATTTCTACCAGATACCTCACAAGTATTTTAAAGTACCTATTCACACAAAGTATTAATTACCTCTTTGCTTCTGCTCCGACTCCTGTGCTTTCTTCCTTCATTATCTGTGAACATGGGGGAAAAAAAAAAAAATCACCATAATCAAAGACACAGAAATTCTAATCATATATCAATCTCTCATCCAATGAGTATGTTTTTTTTCTGTTGGTGTTAGAACCCAGGAATGTATACATACTATACAAATGCTTCACCACGGAGCTGTAACTCTGTTTATGCTCAGATGGCAAGAGTAGAATTATCCTAGCCTTAATACAGTATGTACATAAAACAAACCAATCTGAAGGAACCAGAACCTTTTGGATTTTTTTTCTTTTTTTTTTTGCTGGCTCAGGCTGCTTCTTTAAAGGCGCATCCAGTAAGGCTTGTAGAGCTGGGGATCAAACCCTGGTCCCCTGCGCCTGACTGCCTTTGCCTGAGCAGACCCTTAAACAACTGAGATAACCCGCAGGCTGACAGACTTGGTATTCTAACAAAAATTTCTGAGTAGTTCTTGTTTTCTAGTATATAGCCTTATAAACAATTCAGAAAGCAAAAACTGAAAAAAATGCAAAAAGAAAAAGTTCGGAGTGTATGTGTTACGTAATTCAAGTATATCCAAAAGAATCTTACAGATTTTCCATTTAAAATGAGTTATAAAGTAGGGCATGGTGGCACATGTCTATAATACCAGCACTGGGGATGAAGGAGAGGTCCTCTGAGTTTAAGGTCAGCCTGAATTATAGCTAGACCCTATATAAACAGACCAAAATGGCTATAATAAATATTTGTAAAAATAACACTTTGGCTAGCTTGGTGGCCCTTGCCCGGAAACCTAGCACTCAGGAGGCTGAGGCACAAGAATCACAAGTTCAAGGCCAGCCTGAGCAATTTAGCAAGAGCCTGTCTCAAAATAAAAAAGGGATGTGGGTATAGCCTAGTTCAAAAATCCTAGGGGTTCAATCCCCAACATCACTCTCTCTCTCTCTCTCTCTCTCTCACACACACACACACACACACACGCACACACACTAAAAACAAGCAGGGAAATCATCCAAAGTCAAATATGTACATAACTGAGATTTAGGTCTTATATTTTTCTCCCCCATCTTTTTCTAGCTTTTTGACACAAGGTCTTGTTATGCAATTTAGGCTGGCCTAGAACTTGCAATGAATGGTCCTCCTGCCTCAGCATCCAAAGAGCTGGAATTATATGTGCCACCGTGTCTGGCACGACTTTTAAACTCATTTAATCAGTACAATTCTTTTATCAAGTCTACTTCTTAACTAACACTCTTACTCAGTATGTTTCATAAAAATTAAACATGGGGGATTTACAAACACCAAACTTCTCTCTTGAGAAAGACTAATATACTGATATAGCGCTTACCTGACAAACATACTTAGCATTGTAAAAACAAACCTCAAAGCAACATTAAGTTAAAAAGAGCAAAGTTACAAACGTTCTTGTAACTTATCTCAAAGGTAAATAGTGTCACTCTTCAGATAACATTCACATAGCCTGAAAACAATATATAAACAATAAATAAATCCTTATTTTGCCAATAACAAAATTGGCAAAATTTGATGGTAGGAGTTAACAACAGTTTCTGCCACCCAAATGTAAATGTATTCTCAAAATTGAAAAATCTGCCAAAAACAAAACAAAAAACCCAGTTTTTTGCAGCAAACTAAAATTGTCTCACCTGATTTTCGTTTTCTTTCTCTTGACCTTGATCGTGATCTTGAATAATGATGTTTTGAGGTTTTAGGAGAAACAGAGACATCTGACTGCTCTTTTTTCTTATCTCTATCTGGGGATGTCTTTTCTGGGGCTAGTCCATCTTGTTCTGTATCACTAGCCTAAAAGTTTAAAGAAAGTCATTAAACATTTTAGTTATATTTAAAGTGTTTCCAATTTCTAGCCAGGTGCGATAGAGCATGCCTGCAATTCCAGCACTTGGGAGGATCAAGAGTTCCAGACCAACATGGACTATACAATGAGGTCAGCTTGTACCACATAATAAAGACCCTGCTTGAAAAAAGGCATTATAAAGTATCTGCAATTTCTTAAATGGACAGATGAGTAAAGATAGTGACACTTGAGCTTTATGAAGAATGTACCTTTAAGTTTCAAATTATCATTCTGCTGTGCTGTGGACTGAGCATACAGCCTTGTGTATCTCATTTGTATTAATTTTTAAATGACCAAGGCAAAACAATCGTCTCCCAAGTATATCCAGTAATTGGTCAAGCGAAGAAAATACAGTTCCTTTTACATTTGCAAACTCACTAGGTTGCCACTACCAGCACTTACACTGGCCTATGTAAAAAGGCATCTAGAACAAGCTCTTGGTGGGTATGACCATACATGCTTGTAATCCTAGCACTGGGGAGGCTGAGGCAGGAAAAGTTAAGAGATCAGCTTAAGTTCAAGGAAACTCTGAACTATAACCCAAAAACTAACCCCCGCCACAACCAGACTTTCTTCTTTTTTGTACCAGGAACTTAACTCGGTACCTCAAACCTTCCAAGCAGGCGCTTATGCTGAGCTACCTCCCTGGCTCTTAACACTCTCTAGTATGGCCTGTCTCTCATTAATGAACTATGGCAAATTAAGTTGATTCTACTTAAATCATTCTATAAAGTTATCAGAATATAAACTTTATTTTTCTGCAGTGCTCTACGGATTGAATCAAGCCATCATGTATATGGTACACACCTGTAATCCCCCCACACAGCTGGAAAGGCTGAGGTAAGAGGATCCCAGTGAGTTCCAGGCCAGCCCAGGCTACATGTCAAGTTCCAGGCCAATCTGAACTACAGTTAAGACCCTGCCTCAAAAACAAACAAACAAAAAAATCCAACCTGGGAGTGGTGGTGCACACCTGCAATCCCAGTTGAGGTGGGAGGATCACTGGAGTTCCAAACCAGCTTAGACTAGAATGAACTCAAAGCAGTCTCAATTGCATAGCAAGACCCTGCCTCAAAAAGATAAAAAAAAAAAAAAAAAACAACAACAAAAAACACCGAGAGATTAAAAAGTTAATGACTTCCAGTTACTAGGTTTCCATTAAAACCTTGTGATCCTGAGTGTGGTGGAGCACACCTGTAATCCCAACACTCACTCACTCGGGAGGCTAAAACCATAGGATTTCCATGAGTTAGAAGGCAGCCCGGGAAAGCCAGCCTGAGACCCTTTGGTGTCTCCCCCACCCAAGTTTGTGTCGAAAGATTTTCATCCCTCCAAAGAGTCCAACTTTTCATTTTACTAATAAGATGATCCAGCAACATTAGCTAACTGGCCTAAATTGGTACTGCATCTTTACTTCTGTTGGGCCTACTATTAATAATGCTTATCATAGAAACAAAGACTACTAATTCACAGTAAACATTAAACTTTTTCTCAGATACTTATGACCTATTTCAGATTAGCCTATTATAGTAAGTGCTCATACAGTTTAGGATTGGTAAAATCATGAACTTCTGGCACATCGCTTTCATTTTTTCAGAGAAAGACTAGAATTTAAAACATTTTCATGGAAATGACAGCAAATTTATTCCAGGCAGTAAAAGTTTTCAGTAAATGATTTAACTACATGCTTAGTAACACAGAAGCCTGGCAACAAAGAAGCTACCCTGTGACAAAGACTTAATAAACAGCCATTTCCAACTGTAGGAACACACAACAGAACAAAAGCTATTCACTAAAACTACCCACCATGAATGCAATTATGTCAACATTTGCTGATAAACTAAATAAAAGAACCCCCCAAAACTAACCCCTCCCCAATATACTCACAAAAAGATGTAGGTGGCGCAGCCGATGGAAACCTTATTTCCCTAACAATACTTTACAGCAGCAAAATAGATAAAGAAAAAAAATTCCGTTGTATATTAAAATTTGAAAATTTTTAAGCTTGCCGGGGAGATAGCTCAGCAGCATAAGTGCCTGCCTGGCAAGTGCAAGATCTAGACCCCTGTACTATAAAAACAAAAGGAAAATTTCTAAGCTTTATTTCACCTTTGTAGAAATCTCTTAATAGTGATCACAAAAACTGCACTCTCAACAATGAACTGACTCCATACAATGCCTTTACTTGATACAATTTTCAGCCGCAAAATCCTAGTAACACTCGCAACATAGTATACAAATGTTTCCAGATCAAAGGCTAAGCATTAAATGTAACGCAAGGCCACTTCTCCAGGACGTCATTGAAGGCACTACAGAAACAAATGTTTAGTGGATGTCATTTTTAAAAATACTGAACGCCAAGAAAAATCAATGCTATTCTTTAATACTCAAAGGCCCCAAAACACTAAGCAATTTGGTTTCATATATTTCAAACAATTTAACAACTTTTTGAAATCTTATCAATTACTCAAAATTCAAATTCTGGACCGGGGATATAGCTCCGTGGCACAGCGCCTGCCTGGCAAGCGTGATTCGAGTTTGATTCCCGAACCATAAAGTAACATAACATAAAATAAAGTAAAATCCAAATCCAATTAAGATATGCAGTGGGAAGTGGGGGCGAGGAACAGAAAAATTACTAACCCTAATTCCAGATATGCCAATTACTAGGAATAATACACTTAACATTGAATAGTTTTATGTATTTTGGGAAATAAAGAGGTGCAAGTTTCCAGCCAATAAAATTGAATATTAAAATGAGTCTTTTTCTCTTTAACAGGACAACTAAAACCCAGGCAACTACATCTTATGCTCATGGTAATTTAAGAATTGTTATTTGAGCCAACAACGGTGAGCCTTAAATTTTAAAAACTTAATTATGTTTTCCAAAAACTTCAAATTGGTTGTAACGCTGGTTACGTATTAAACTGCTTAAGGCGAGATCGCAGCTCCTTACTGAAGAATAAATTCAGGTTTACACGAACACTAGCCCAAATTATTTAAGTACTCCATCTCTGAATTCTAAAAACCTGCAAAACTGCAGCTCTCTTCACATACTAGTATTTTCAGTCATCCCCTTTTATGATTCAATACTTTTCCGAAAAAACTCCTGATCCTTTTTCTGCCTTCTCTAAAGCCAATAAATTCTCAAACCCTAGAAAAACTGACCACGGGAGGCTAAAAGACACGGATGCAGGGCTGAAAGAAACACGGAGTTGCAGAAGAAATGTGGAAAGTTCTGGAAAAAATTACACTCCCTGCGGTTCCCCCACCCCGACACCGCCTTACTTCCCCCTCCCTACGCGGTCAGCCATGATGGCGGGCGCAGAAAAAGACCGCGGCGCCATTTTGTCTACACAGAGACGCGGAGAACAGCCCCAGGAATCCTTCACCCACTCTTTCCAACCAGCAAGAAAATACTTCCGGCTTTAAATTCCACACACGACACCTACCGCCATATTTCTGAGTACTGGCCGCTAAGGCGGCGCCTCCACTCAACGCTTTCAACCGTACCAGCGGCCCGAACCTTCGTTCCAGACCAAATCGCTCGTGCAAGAGACCCGGATGGCACAAAAGGGACGAGGCCCGGCGAGTCGCGCAGCTTGCTGGGAAAAAAGGGGGTGGTAACGAGTTTTTATATTGATGTAGTTCGAGGCAGTGATTGGTTAATCTTTCAAAGGCGGTGGTAGGGCCAGCAAAGTGGGCAGGGCCTAGAATACATCCTAGAGTGCCGTTGCCTGATAGGAAGGAAAATACTTTAAGGTGGGGCAACTTCCTATTTCGGTTTTAAGGCAATCTTGGCCTCTTTCGGCCGCCGTAGAAAGTGATGCGCGTGGTATTCTCCCGCCAATTCAAACTCCTGGGAAGACTTAGCCTAAAGAGATTGGGGGCGGCTGTGAGTTCGGAAGGGGAACGAAACGATTGTGTGTTCCTTTTTAGTTTTTGCACTTGCAGGAGAGGAGAGACAGTTGTGCTGCCTTAGGGAGCTGTGAGTGAGGTAATAACGACTTCAGCTTATTTGGGGGTGTTGTCCCGTGTAGACGTTGGCGCGAGAGTGGTCAGAGCTGGTTCTTTATGGCAGCTGTGTCCGTGTCAGAGCGTTTATATGGAAGCCAGACTTAACAGTCTTTGCTCTCTTGTCCTGTATCGTATTCACTGTCCATGAGACGTCTATGAAACCGATTTGTCTGCTTAGTAAACCGCCCAATCCCAATGCTAAGGACAGATTTTTTTTTTCCTCCTGATACTGGGGATGAACCCAGGGCCTCCAGCATGCCTGGGAAGTACTTTTATTTTTGACATAAATTTGCAAAGATACAGCATGTTTGCAATCTCAACCCTCAAAAAAATTATTCCCCCCAGAATTGTTCATTTTGGTCTCCAATTTCTTTTTTTTTCTGTTTTCCTTCTTTCTTTTTCTCCTTTCTTCGCGAGGGCGGGGCAAGGACTCGTTTTGTAGCCCAGGCTTGTTTTCAACTCGGTATGATTCTTCTGTCACAGCCTCAGGAGTGCTGGGATTAGAGGTGTGTTCTACCCTGACTTGCCCTCCACTGTTCATTCTCTTTCTTCAGCTGCCCGAATATGTGGCTTTACAGCCATTCGCCACTGCATCTGGAAAAATCTTTTAGTCTGGGATTCATCTTGCTCCTACTCTTACAATACCTTATTCCCCTCTGTCTGTGTGTGCCTCTCAGTCTTTTTACTGTATCGCTGACATCTTTTACCCTTTCCAAACAGGTCTTTTTTTTTTTTTTTTTCTTTGAGACAGGGTCTCGCTATGCAGTTCAGGCTGGCCTTGAGCTCACTTTTGTAGCCCAGGCTGGTCTTGAACTTGCCCTGATCCTCCTGCCTCAGTCTCCTAAGCGCTGGGATTACAGAGGCTCACCACCATGTCCCGCCCAAACAGGTCTTCAAGTCACCCTTCTACCATTTACCCAAACCTTTTTTTTTTCCAGAACACTTGAATTGTCTTTATAATAATTTGTGAGCCGGGCATGATGGTGCATGTCTGTAATCCTAGCACTGGGGGCCTGAGGCAGGAGGCCTGACATGAGGTCAGATGGAGCTGCATAGTTCAAAGCCAGCCTGAGTTACATAGCAAAATCCTGCTTAAAATGTAAAAATCCTGAAAATGTTAATGAACTTTAAACTTTTTTTATTTATGTATTTGGTACAGGGTCTCACTATGCAGCTTAGACTCTGTTGCCAGCACTTGCCAAAGTGGGCGCTTAGTCTGCTGAGCTACATTAATGACTTTCAAAAAAAACTGGAATTTTTCTGAGATAGCTCAAACATTGTCCCCTTAGAGCGTACACTCTTTCCTGCTATGTTGATTAAAAGTTTGTTTTAGATGATAACTGAGTAATTTCAAGCTGTTGAGCACACAAATTACTAGAAGCTCTAGTATACACTGGTGATAGTGGAATTGTTGGGCTGTGTGTGTATAAACCAATCATGTTCTCTGGTGATTGTAATGTATTTATTTATTTTGATGCAGAATATCTGGTGACCACAGAAATAACATGAATTTAGAAAAAGTTTTTATGTGTTACTAGTTTTTTGGCTTTTTTTTTTTTTTTCTGGCGGGACCAGGGTTTGAATTCATGACCTTGCGCTTGCCAGGCAGGCACTTGTGCCACGGAGCTGTCTCCCCGGCCCCTTTTTGGCTTATTTTTTTAAAGTAGCTTTTCACATATTGAAGAACTTATTTTAGCTGGGCATGTTGGCACATGCCTATAATCCCACCAGTCAGGAGGATGAGATAGGAGGGTCACTGAGTTTGATGCCGACCGGGGCTACAAAGTGAATTCAAGATAGACACTTTTTGATAGTATCTTTACTATGCCTTTTAAAAAATTCATATTTTCCTCAAATTATTTTATCTCATAAACTATAATGTTGTAAGATTTGGTGTAGAGAAAATACAGCTGATCATTTCTCACAGTGTTATAGTCCACTGTGATACTTAGTATGTGTAAAAGACAAAAAGAAAAGAACTGATTTCAAGGCAGCAGGACGATTTGGTCTGTGATTTTACACTTTGTCACAGGAAGGACAGTGCCCCCGACTCAGGAAGACGAGTATCTGCAACATGTGGAATGATATTGAGCTGCTAACAAGTGATGATACAGGAAGTGGATACCTAAGTATTGATCCAAGAAAAGAAAATGCAGCTGCTTTGTATCAAGTAGATTTGCTTTTGAAGATCTCCTCTGAAAAGGTAATTATTTTGGTGCCCAGGATATAGCTCAGTGGTAGAGGACTTGCTTAGCATGTATGAGGGCTGTGGGTTCAATTCTCCTTCCCTCAAAAAAAAAATACGGCCAAGGATATAGCTAAGCAGCACAGCACCTGTCTGGCATGCGCAAGGTGCTAAGTTTGATTCCTGTGACCTCCTTCTTTGGGAAGCTAAGGTAGGAAGATCAGGAGTTTGAGGATAGCCCTGGCAGCTTGAAGACTCTGTCTCAACATTTTTACAAAATGAAAAAAGCCTGGGGTTATAGCTTAGTGGTGGAGGAGTGCCTCTGGGTTTGATCTGAGTAATGCAAAAAAAAAAAAAAAGTAATGATTTTAACAACTAATTTTTACTTTATGCTTAATAGGCCTAGTAATCCCTCAGGAAATGTTATGAATGAATTTAGATTGCTAAAGATCTGAGTCTGATTTCTTCCTGTATCATCTTACAATCAGTGTTTCCAAAGCTTGAATGTTTTTTTCATTTATTTATTTATCTATCTATCTATCTATCTATCTATCTATCTATCTATCTATCTATCTGTATTATGGCTGGCTCAGCCTGCCCTGGGGCTGGGGCTGGCACAGCATGTGGTGCTGGGGATCCGACTGAGGCCCTGCAGTTGCCTAAGGGGCAACACTTAAGGGGACCCTAAAATTTCAATGTTTCATTGCTTTTCTTCTGATATGTAATAGATACTGAGTGTCTAAAGCTGTTACAAAGAATATCTTTGGCTGCTTAGGAAATGAAACATTACTAGTGGAGTTGAAGGCTGAGGCTCCCTGAGCCTGTCCACCTCAGAGTTATGCTGAGGCTTATACTATCTATGCATTTCTTTTATGTTTAAACTTTGTCTCTTTTTTTTGTACTGGGAATGGAACTCAAGACTTTGTGCTTGCCAGGCAGGCACTTGTGCCAGTGAGTTATCTCCCAGCCCTAAACTTCTTTTAATAATTCCGTTATTCTAACCTCAGGCTTAAAAGTTTACCCTTTGCTTTTGATAGAAAGTATCTCTGCTAATTTTTTTAAAAATGTGTTTGATACATGGTGTCACTATGCAACTCAGACTCCTAGTGATCCTCCTGTTTTCAGCCTCCCCAGCATTAGGATTACCGGTGTGTGCCGCCATGCTTGGTCTTGATGGCTAGCTCAGTGCGCCCTCGGGGCATACCTTGTGGTGCTGGGGATCAAACACTGGTCCCTATGGCTGCTACTTTTTAAACTGTTATTTCTCTCAAGATATTTTGTCTCATAAAATATAATGTTGGATACTAAGGTTTGGTGTAGAGAAAATACAGCTGATCATTCGTCACAGTATTATAGTCTAGTATGATACTTCTCGTAGCATGTCATTTATTTAATTCTCTTATAAATAGAAGGAAAAAGGAACTTTGTGTAGTGGCTTATAGCTAGACCGTTTTTGGTAGATGCCTGTTGTCCTACTGCTTGGGAGGGTGAGGCAGGAGGATCATTAGTTTGAGGCCAACCTGGGCTACATAGCAGAATCCTGTACTAACAGTCAAATTGGGCATGGTGGTGCACGCCTGTAATCCCAGCACTTGGGAGGCTGAGGCAGGAGGATCGGTGTGAATTTGAGACCAGCCTGGGCTGCAAAAGTGAGCCCAAGGTCAGCCTGAACTGAAAGAATAAAAACACTTAACACTTACTAAGGGATGTAGTGGCACTTGGATGACTGAGGCAGGAGGATCACTGCAAGTTCAAAGCCAGCCTGGGCTACATAATGAGACCCTGATTCAAAACAAAAACAGAAAAATATTTACAGTGTATATGCCCTGTTCAAGGGCTATTTTCCGGGTCCTTTCCATGAATTAGTTCACTTTGTTTCCACACACTCGAGCACTGGAGGTGGTGGCATTATTATCACCCGTGCTTTATAGGGTGGCTGTTGAGACGTTTGCCCAGGGTCACTCAGCTGGTCAGGCTCTCTCAGCTGTGAAGATCTAATCCAGACTGCGTGGTGTAACACTTACCTGGCTTACGGAGTAATTTTTAAAGATACTGACTTTGCTACCAGTATTACAAAATAAGCATATTTCGGGGCCGGCGAGATGGTTCAGTGGTCTAAGGTGCCTGCTTAGGAGGGCTCAGGCGACTGCGGGGACTGCAGTTCGATCCCCGGCACCACATGCGCCAGCGCCACCACCAGGGCAGGCTGAGCCAGCCACAAAATGAATAAATAAAGAAACAAACAAACACAACAAGCAAACAAATAAATAAATAAATAAAATTTAAAGAAAAAAAAAAGCATGTTTCACACAGAAGTTTCGCTTCCTTGACTACCTTAGGAAGTGTGGTCAAGGCCACAGTGTTGCATTTCCCTGGGGCTTTCCATGGCTGGCACTGAGCAGATTCTGCCCTATGCAGGGTCTGTTCTGTGGGGCACCTTCTGCTCCTCAGCTCCCAGTTCACCACCAGCACACTCTGGAGCATGGCTCTCAGACTTGGCGCCAGTTCATTCCTTTGTGCTAATGCCTAGCTCCTTCAACATAAGATCAGCACTTTTAGGAAACAAGGGAATCCTTTGCATTTCCCTGTCCATCCTGGACCGTTTCCCTCCTCAGAACCCTGGGTGAGCCTAAGGTAGACTATAGCATGAAAAATAGGATGAGTTATTAGATAGAAGGATTGGGGACAAAAGGCCTGTCTGATTGAATTTTGAAATTGAACTGAGTGTGGGGTGCATACCTCAAATATCAGCATTTGGAGGCTGAGGCAGGAGGATTATTGTGAATTTGAGGCCACAGAGAGCTACATGAGTTCAAGGCCAGCCTGAACTGCAGTGAGACCCTGTCTCAAAAAAAAATATTACAGTTGAATATTTGGGACCCTGAAGATACTATGAATAAGTATTGTTAAACTTGTATAAAAATGTTTAAATAAAGATCTTTATTTCTTTCCCACAGGCCTCATTAAATCCAAAGATTCAAGCATATAGCTTAAGCGATGGGTTTATAATTGTAGCAGACCAATCCGTGATACTGCTCGACAGTATTTGTAAATCACTTCAATTGCATCTTGTATTTGGTAAGGCTAAATAATGAAATACATCAGAAGAAAAAAAATCTTGCTATTAAATCATAATGTATTCAGGGGCTAGGGGAGATAGCTCCGTAGCACAAGTGCCTACCTGGCAAGTACAAGGTCATGAGTTCGAACCCGGCTCCCCCCACCCCCCAAAAAAAAGTAAGAAAAAAAATTACGGTGTACTGCCATTTCTTTTCTCCATTTTTTTTTTTTTTTTACTTTATGTATTTATAGCCGGCTCAGCCTGCCCTGGGGGTGGGGCTGGCGCTGCATGTGGTGCCGGGGGATTGAACCATGGTCCCTGCAGTTGCCTAAGCTTGCATAAGTAGATGCTTTAAACCACTGAGCTATGTCCCTGGCCCTCCTTTATTTTGTTCAAGAAAATGCATCTTGGCTGGGGCCTGGTAGCTCACACCTGTAATCCCAGCACTGGGGAGAGAGGCTGAGGCAGGAGGATCAGTGCAAGTTGAGACAGCTGGAGCTACAAAAGAGTGCTCAACGCCAGCCTGAACTGCATAGTGAGACCCTGTCTCAAAAAGACAAAAAGAAAAAAAAGGCATCTTTTTTTTTTTTAATTTTGAGGCAGGATCTTGCTAAATTAGGTTGGTCTCAAACTTGATTCTCTTGCCCCAACCTCCTAGGATGCTGGGATTGCAGACGTGTGCCACCACACTTGTTTTATGTGTTTTTCATGGGGCAGGAGGGGTGCTAAGATTGAAAGGATAAGATGAAAAGCGCCAACAAGCAGGCCTAGGGCCTGGGGGTTGATCCCCAGGTCTGCCAATGCCTATCCTGCCCCTGGGTGCGCTAAGATGGCAATTGTGGTGGTGCACGCCTGTAATCCCAGCTCTTAGGAGGCTATAAACAGGCCCATCACTACGAGTCCAAGTCCGATCTAGTGAAACCCTGAACACCCTGTAGACCGTTCCCTAAAACAGAAAAAAAGAAAAAGAAAAGAAAGGATACTGTGAGAATCCCTTCTGTTATATCTAAGGCAAAGCATATTTATAAAGTAATAATTTAGTTTGCTTGCCAGATTTTATTAGTATATTGAATTTTTGAGCCCATTTGTGTTTCCTAAGTTTTTGGCTTTTGTATTGTTTTTTGAAACAGAATCTCACTACGTAGCCCAGACCAGCCTTCAACTTGGGACATTTCTCCTGCCTCAGTCTCTTGAGTGCTGGAATTACAGTTGTGTACAACCATGCCCAAGTTTCTGAATCTTGTACATAGTTTTTTTTTTTTTTTTTGAGACAGGGTCTCGCTATGCAGTTCAGCTTGGCCTTGAGCTCATTTTTGTAGCCCAGGCTGGTCTCAAACTCACACTGATCCTCCAGTCTCAGCCTCCCAAGTGCTGGGATTACAGGTGTGCACCACCAAGGCTGGCCAAAGTTTCAATATCAACAGAAACATGAATACCTTTAGAATATGTGGTATTGTAAAAGTCATGGAATACTTATGAATTCTTCAAGTAAAAGCTTCAAGCGTGTAAATATGAGCTCAAGTGATTTAGGAACAAATCAGTGATGGTGCTCATAGGTAAAAATACCTTGAACCTTTTTTTGTTTATTTCTTGAGTAGAAATTTTGCAGAAATGGTATGTGTGGAGTTTGAACATGCATTTTACCTTTTGTACGAGCTTAGCCAAAAAGGAACCAAAAAGCATGCACTTGAGAGCGTAGCCTCAACTCCAGTATGGAGACAAGAACCCCATGTACGTGGGTGACGGTACTAATGTACCTATTCTAATCAGTAACCTAGACTCACGGTTTGTCCAGTCAGTAGTGGGCTGTGATGTGCTTTGACTCATTTCTGTAAAGATGATTGCTACTCAGCAATTTAGTTCATAAATCAGCTGCCTGCTGTTGCTTTTATCTCATTCTTTCCCTCCACATCCATATCAGTCACCGGGGCCTTGCCGCCGTGTGCACACTCAGGCTTGCCCCCACCTGGCGACCCTTGCCCAAACTGTGCCCCCTGTCGGGAACTATGTTGCGCTTTATATCATCAGCTTTTCCTTGGCTCCTTCAAGTCTTACTGAGAAATGCATGTTCTTCAAGGTCTCTTCTTATCCTGCCTTTTTATTTTTCCCAGAATACTTACCACCTTTTTGCACATCTCATAATTTATTATGATGAGCATTTTATTATTTGTTTCTGCTTTAGAATTTGAGATTGCTAAGGCAGGTGTGGTGGCCTAGCACTTGGGAGGCTGAAGTAAGACAAATTGCTATGAGTTCGAGGCCAGCCTAGGGTACATAGTGAATTCAAGGCCAGCCTAAACTGCATAGCAAGACCCTGTTTTAGGGCCGGCGAGATGGTTCAGTGGTCTAAAGCGCCTGCTTAGGAGGGCTCAGGCAACTGCGGGGACTGCAGTTCGATCCCTGGCACCACATGCTGCGCCAGCGCCACCACCAGGGCAGGCTGAGCCAGCCACAAAA
>PVKN010020314.1:0-15980 GCA_004027915.1 Capromys pilorides
AAATATATCTGTATAAAACATGAGGATATTAGTCTTTGGGGGAAGTGGGATTCAAGAGTTCAAGCAGAAAAGGATTTAGGAGAAAATTATTCATTTACAAGTTTGCTCATGTAATTTTAAAATAGCTGATGCTATGTATCAAATCTCTATCGTATGTAGATTCCACTGCATATATTAAAAGGGCTGTAAGGACTTTTTATTTTTAAATATCCATATTCACAAACAATAGGAGGTTATACTCGTTAAAAGAATTTAAACTTATAATTAAAATTTTTGCTTACGACGAGTTCAAATTTTTTAAACTTAGCTCTCCAAGGCAAGCAAGCAAACCCTCCTGAAATCACCTGGGCCTCTGAGCCCAGCCCCCCACCTTCTGCTCCCCGCAGGTGCCCGGCGCCGTCCACACGGTGGCGCTGTCCTCACGGTAGTGTCTGCAGCCTGATGCATTGCCACAGCCCGGAGACTTCCAAACCGTTTCCTGTATTTCATTTGCAATCAACGTATTAAACAAACAATGTACATTTCCCTCGCGTTAGAACAATAAACGTCCACTGTGACTTACCACGGCTGAATTCCAGCACATTTCGTTATATTTTTGACCATGTAGCAAATAACCGGCACTCTAAACTCACCCACCTGGAAAGAACCCAGGCATTAAACTTGTTTTTCATATTCCTTTCTGCTTTTCCCTCTTCCAGAGCTTATACAGACTCTGCCGGCCCCGAGCCCCACCCGCTTCGGTCGCTAGGCAACTGAGAGAGCTCCGCTGCTCCCGAGCAAGAGCCATTAACTCGCCCTCATTTTCTCTAATGAGACCCTGGCTGTAGCCCAAATTACCTTTTTTCTAAAAAGCAGAACAGGATGCGTATAACTCGTGCTGACTGTAAGGCAAACCAGATCCCAGCAGATAAGTGCAGAAAAAGGAAACTGAGTGCTCGAGTAACTCCGAACCAGAACCCAAGCCCTGGACAAATAACGCGATTTTGCCTTAGTAAAAGGACGGCTTTACTGAGCACTTAACGATATACGGGGCACTAGGCTAGGTATTTCGTATTTATTATTTCTTTTCATCTTCAGGGTATTATTTCGTGTACACTGTACCCGATTGTCTGAAGGATTTCCTGTACCATAACAGGACTTAAAGATTCAGTTGTCTGGTTTGATAAAGGTCCATTATTGTTTTGAGAAATGGAAAATGAAAACAAAACCGTAATAACCATTCACAGGACCATTCTGAGGCAAATTTACTTTTTCATTTTTTACTTTCATCTTCCGGAGTGGAAAGCTGACGTCTAGAGAAGTGAGAAGATGTTCCTAATTCATCCACGGAGCTAGGAAATGGCAGGATCTAGATTCTCTGAGACCGGCCTGCCTGCGTTACAGGGCACCCTGCTCTCCCTCAGGCTGGGCTCAGAATGGGGCGAGTCTCCCCGCCCTTCGTCTCAGGCCAAAGAGCACGTGGAGGGGACGGACCTGTACCCCGAGGCCGGAGGGGACGCGCGGCCTCCGCTGGGGGCAGCTGGGCGGGCTGGGGTTTGAATCTTGCTTCACCACTCGCATAACATGCAAGAGTCCCTGTCTCACTTTCGGCCTCAGTTTCTCCTCTGTAACAGTAAAGCATACAGTGTCTTCTCATAGGGATGCATTGAAAATTGTGCATCCATTGTAGTAACTGTATTCCTATAATGAACGGACCTCAAAATGCATGAAGGTCGAACCTCGGGTAAGCTGTCCTTGCACTTGTGTTGCAGTCAAAGGCAGCCCTGAGGTTCCGCTGCTGCCTGGAACTCGTGGCTGGGAGGACGCCTCTGCCGCCAGGGGAGCAGGAGGCAGGAGGAAGCGGAGGAGCCCGGTGAGGGCCTGGAGCCAATGCCTGTGACTGCCACGTCCCTGTCACACGGCACAGGACTCAGACACGTGGGCGCAGGATCTGCAAGGAGGTGCAAGGGGCTGAGGGACCAGGAGAAAGAAGCGCCCCAAGCGTGCAGGACTGGAGGCACCTGGCCAGCTCTGCCAGGGCTCCTGTCCACAGCTGTCTCTTGCCATGCAGACAGAGAGTCCGATAGGGTCCGTTTCTTGTCTTTGTCATGTTTTTTGTTCTCTTCCCATCATGCATTCTTCTCTATAGGTATTTTTCACAAAAGGTCTAACCGTTGATCACAATGTGAAAGCTCTTTAATTGATATTAGAACAGAGAAACAAATGAGATGACTGCTGTTGGTAATCTTAATAAGCATCAGACTGTTATTATTATTATTTCTTCCTACACTGGCGTTGGCAACTGAATAACTGATTTACTAGGTTATGGCATAAAGAGATAATCAAAACAGTACCTGGTTTTCCAAGCTTTGCATTGTAGATATGCTACAATCTCAGAACTTCTCTGAGTTGTAAGAGCCTCTCACGGAATATTTGTCAGATTTGCTTAGGAATACTTTTAGTCCAGAAACAGAAATGTTAAGCTTCAAATGTGTTGGCTGAAGGTGCCCTCGCCTCCCCAGGCAGCCTGTCCTGTGCCTCACCCTAGCTCCTCCTCAGACACTACTGAGTCTGGAGTTCAGTGACTCGGGTTTCAAGAAATCTAGACAGTCGTTTAGGAGGTACATAAGACTAGAAGTTCCATATGGTTTCTGACCTGTAAAATGTAAAATAATACTTTTTAAAAGCCCTATCTTCTCACTCAGACTTGTTTCCTTGAAATAGAACCTTGTGCTATGGTTGCTCTCTGAAGAGAATTTTTAAAAGTCTCTTTTGGAGTTGAAAAAGTTATTCCAGCTCAGACTTTGGTCTGTGTCAGGGACTACTTGTGCACATTGTCAGCAAACTTTGGGGGCCCTTGGATGATCTGAAGGCCAAGGCCCCGGTTCAGACCTGGCTTCAGTGGGAAACAGTGACTTTGACAGCTGTAGTTTAGATCTAATTGGTATCCAAAGTGTTTAAAGGAAGAACTCAGCTGTTTTATGCCAGAGCCTAGATATTCCCTACTTAGCTAATAAGATGGTGGTATTCTGTAGGATGATTGGCATTGCAGTCTTAGCTCTGCCACTTACTTGCTGGGTGACCTCAGTTTCCTCCTCTGTGAAATGGATGCAACATGTGTCATTGAATGGTTTTTAGGAAAGTGTGATAAGCTCATAGTAATAGCTAATATTTACTGATCTGAGCATTGTACTAGACATGTGACATCTTCCATTGCACTTGAGCCTTTATATTTTAGGTTCTGGTAGCTACAGCACTTACATCTACCCTAACCAAAACAGTCAAGTAAAAACCAAATATATTAGCTAAATTATGTCTTGTGGCCTAATATCCCCACCCCAAGTGGAAACGTATACAGTACAGGCAACAAACCAGGGCATAAGAACACGGTCTTTAATTTCAACAACAAACAAATCACTTAACCCCAGTGAGCACTGATGAACTGGGTATAAACTGGAAATTATAGTAGTCAGCAAAGATTTTTTTTAAAAAAAGAATACAAAGTGGAGATTTAAAAAAAAAAAAAAACAGTGTTAGAAATGATACAAAATTTCACTAAAAAAAGTAATAGGAATCTAACAATGGTTGCTGTATTGAATGATGTTATCTTCAAGTTAGTTCAGGTTACCAGGCTTGTCAGCACTGAATGAAGTTATGGCAAAGCACACCACACAATTCATAGACAGTATAATAATCATGCCATACCAGTATGAAAGTCATTGGGTCACTGCACCTATGCCAGTAGACTAAGCTAGGGACAACAGGACAACTGTGATCCTCGGGCTCTCTTTCCCATCTCTCATCCTTCTCATTTGTGTAGCAGACCTTCAAATGTACCAATGAGAGAAACACTCCCTTCTACCTTCCTCTGGATTTGATCAGATTTCCAGGCCTTCCCACTCTTCCTTTCAGCCTAGGATACTTCTATGTTTCCTTAAAGGTATTTGTGTTTATTTGTAACAGCAAATGACAGCAACCATCCTCACAAAAGAGGGGCCATGAGCTTCATTGTAGAGCTCATGGCCAAGCCCTGCCTTTGGTTCGGGACACCTAAACTTGGCTTTCAGGTTATATGCTTTTTAGGTATCCATAACAACTGCATTTCCACACTCACAGGGATGTTGCAGAATTGCCACACAATTGTTGCAAGGTTTACATTCTTACATTCTCCAGGTACCAGAGACCACTTGCCAGTCACAGGATATTACAGTTTGATGCTTACCCTACTTCCTAAAGTGTTCTGTTTGTTCCCCTTATTATGGCCTTGTTTTCTTCAGCAGGTTTATGGTTAACTACAGGGGAGGGGCGAGGGAGTCAGTTAATCCATAGTTTGAGACAACTTAAGTGATTTGCATTCAAATGCAGTCACAGAAAAAAAGAAAATGGAGTCTCTCTGGCCCTATGAACTTCACTGATTTAATCTTAAAACATTACTGGTATTCTCCTTCTATATTGTAAAGCATACTTCCAAGTTCTCGTACAAAAGAATTTATAACAGATACTAAAGGTATCCACTTATCAATAGGAAGAAACCCAGACAAAGTTATTCCATAGGCTGGAGTATATATCCCATGGTGTAGAAAATCCTCAGGACTGTCACTAGAGAAACGGCATCCATTGCTAGAGAACAGCCCCATGTGAACTCTCGGAATCAGCCCTGGCGACCACACCACTGCATGGCTCTGCAACCCTTCAACATGAGAAAACACATCCATCCGCCATCTGCTCTCCCTTTTCCTGGTGAACTAAGGATCTTGGAATCTACAGGACTAGGAAGACAGTCTCCAAGGAGCTAGCACCCTCACCGAGGCTGCTGCCGGCATCTGGAAGCTGTCCCTTCTCCCCGTTTCCATGCTTTTGCTAGGTCGTTGGGATCCCACAGTCACACAGCATCCTGAGCAGCAGACAAGGGAGATGAAATCCCTTACGAGGGAAAGGTAGAGCTGCCCTGGAGCTATCACTCTGCTGCTCAAGCATTTCAGCTTTGCTTCGCTTTCATATCTCTTGCAGTGGATTAGATAGCACAATTAATAGGTATGATGATTATTCACGAAGGCAATCTTGCTCTTATTTTGTATTTTTAGGTGTCAAGCAAAACCCTTTTCATTTCTCTTAGGTCCAGTCACTGAGGCCTTAACCAAATTTCTAGGTTTATAAAAACCTTCCATAACACATAAAATGGCACTCTTGTGCACTATTTTTTATTTGACTAAATCAGCACCACCTGACTTTAGTTGTATGACTCTTCCACTGTGTCTTGGAATAACTTTAATATGTATTTTATTATAAAATCCTACAAACCACATTGTGCTCACAGTAATAGTCAACTAGCACTTCAGTTCCAATACCTGGCACTTCTCCTTCCCAATCTAATGTTTTTCAATATATGAGGCAGAAGGGAAGGTAGAAGTCACTTAAACTGAGGCAGAATGGAAGACATAAAATGTAAAGGGAGATAAGAAAATCATAACTACAAGTTGCATTTTTTTAATTTTTAAAAATCTTTTATTGATGTATTTATTTGGTGCAGGGTCTCACTATGCATCTTGGACTGCTAGTGGTCTTTCTGTCTCAACATCCTCAGCACTGGGATTACAGGTGTGCACCACCAGACTCTGTTTTGATTGCCAGCATGGCACGCAATACCTTAGAAATTGTTATTAATTTCATTGTATTATGAATTATAGTGAAACAAAAATTTTACTAGAATTATACCCTAGGTCAAAGATATTAGGTAGCTTTATATATTTCTCATCTTGAGCAATCTTTCCATTAGGAGTTGGCAAACTTCATAGTCCAAAGTCAAATCCAGCCCACTGTCTCATCTTGTAAATAAAGTGTTGGTAGAGTCTGCCCAGCCTTGTCTGTGAGTTTATATATTATCCATGGCTTCCCTCATACTGGATCATGGAGCCAATAGGTTAAAAAACCTCAGGTGTTTACTCTGGTCTTTTACCAAAATACTATTTGCTGAACTCTGCTATAGAAAAAGACATTAAGAGAATTGATTTGAATTCATGAGATCAGAGATGAGTTAGAAAACATGGCTCCCACCTTACTGAAACATAGTTTATGCCTGATGTCTTCCCTCTGTATTAAGTACAATAATGTCTCCTTGGAACTGAGGCATGACCTTATTTGGAAATATGATCTTTACTGATCTGACCAAGTGAAAAAGTCACACTGGATTACAGTGGACTCTAGCCATGTCATAGGTCACCTTGTTTTGTGTCTTAAATGTTTCAAAAGACTCTTGTGTTGAAGAATAGTCCTGGGATTACCGGGAGTTGATGGAACCTTCAGGAGGCAGTACCTAGTAGGAGGAACTGAGGCCATGGGGCATACATCTCTGAAAGAGATATGGGGACCCCAGAACCAGCCCTCTCTCTCCCTCCCTCTCCTTCCTTGCCAGTCACCATGCAGTGACAGCTGTGTTTGGTAGTGTGTTTCCCCCTGTGATTTTCTTCTGCCTTGTACAAACTCAAAGAAATAGACCAAGTGACCATGGATTGTAACTGTGAATCAAAATAAAAATTTCTTCCTTGTATTTTCCTGTGTTTCATCACAGTAACAGAATAGTTACTTTCCATATCCTTATATGGAAAAGGAGACCCAAAGTTTTGTGCAGACAGAGGGTCAAGACTAGAGTACAGCTACTGTAGCCAAAAGGGGCTAAGGATTGGAAGCAGGCACCAGAAGCTAAGAAAGGACAAGGTAAGATTCTTCCCTAGAATCTTCATAAGGAGCATAGCCCTGTCAACACCTGATTTCAGAGTTTTGATCTCCAGAACTATAAGAGAAATTTCTGTTATTTAAGCCATGTAATTTGCTATAACCAGAAAAGTAATTTAGGAAACTAAGACATGCTCTACTTGGGTATGGCCTATAGAGTCCTTAGACTACTTTTCTGTTTTACCACAGTGAAGACCTACTTGCTAATACAATCATAGGTCACTGATGCCTACATGATGTTACACACATGTAGAGATAATGTTATGGTTTCTATCTAGTTGTCACCCCAAAGCCTCACACAATCACTGGGGGACTTCTAGAGTCTGTGATTAGTTCATGATCCAATGCTGGGATTATGGGCATGAGTACTACACCCACCTAAGGGCGGGGCATCTGCACACAATATGAAGAGGGGAGAGAAGCTTGCTAGCTGCCACAGCCATGGCTCTTCCCCTTGCTCTTTGCTGCTTTCTTCCACCATGAGTGGCTGCCATGTGCCACTCTGCCTTGGAGCCAGCCACGTGTGGACTGAAACCCCCACTAACTGTGAGCTAAACCTTTCCTTCCTTAATGTTGGGAGTAAGATACTTTGCGCCAGCAATGAGAGAAAAGTAGTTGAGGTAGATAACATTCTTTCAACTTTGTAACAAGACCAGGTAGGAGTAAAGGAGAAAAAGAGAAAAGACTTCTAAAACCTGGGCTGCCGCTTTAGTTACTTTCTTTTCACTTGGAAAAATACCCAAGACCCACAAGTTAAATCAAGAAATGTTTATTTTAGCTCATGTTCGTAGAGGTTTCCAAGGCAGGGCAGCATGGCAGAGGAGAAAGCGTCTACAACATGTCAGGCAGGAAGAAACTTCCTTTCTATTTCTATTGCATTCAGCCTATAGGCTTATTGGGTGGTTTCACCTCCACCCAGGATGGCCCTTCCCATTATCCACACTTAGAAGTATGCCAAATCAGGCTAAGCCAGTGATTAGGCCCTTATTCGAGTATCACCCACCCATAACTCAAACACCTCCCAAAACCTCCACCTGTGCGCACATGAGAACTTGGAGAAACATTTTAGTTATAAACCATAACAAGTCAGAAATCAGATCACTGAAAAACTATGTTTTTTCATAGTGCTCAAATTTTTGCCATTGCAAGTACAAAAAAAATTGTTACTCCAACTTAGTGGAAAAAGTGCTCATTTTTGGGAAAACACTCTTTTTAGGAAAATATTCTCTTTGGGAGCATTTTCTCCCCCTGGGGCACCCTTTCTATTGTAAATACTCATCCCAGTGACCTTTTTGTTCACTCCTTCATGTCCTGCAAGTTTGTGCTTAAGTAACGATCAAAATGCAGAATGTTTACACCTTTAAAATTACAGTAAAAGACACATTGCAATTAGTACCCTTGAAAACACTCACCGGCACTTTGAACATGCTTGTCCTACCTTCTTGCCACTTTCCAAGCAGTTCTAGAATTCTTTTATGAGACATGGTCAAAAGTACAACGGCCCAGTGCCATCTAACAGAAAGACAGACTCACAAGCACATTACAGTGTGTTCTACCTCACTTTATGGACTTCGTCTGTCACCAGCTAACTCTTCCCCAAAGCCAAAGTGACCATAAAAGTTACACATTTTTAATTGGTTCAGGACATTGAGGCAGCTATGCTAGTGCGACTTAAAACGCTCAGAAAAGAGGACTTCCAGAACTGCTTCAGGAAGGGGCAAGAATGATGGGACAAGTGTGGCTGAGGTGAGGGGGCTGTTTTGGTAACATTTTTATGGTGCTAAATTTTTAAAAATATAAACATTCATATTCATCTTTCACCTCATCCTTTATCAAGAGATCTCTCTCTTGTCACACCATAAAGCACACACTGTCCTTTTCCAGCTCTTTTTTAATCTCCTGATCATAATTCTTTTCCTTGCATGCATTTGTTTGCGTTCATCCCCCTAGAACTTAACTGGTGTACAGATGAGAACTTCATCTTGCTTTGCTCACTTACATATCTCCAATGTTTATGTTTAGAATCAGAAACAGGAACAGATAGTGTTAGTAGTCTGGGTTCAGTCTTTGGAACTCTCCTCCAGCTGTGTGACACTAGGTAAATTTTTCATCTCTCTGAGCCTAATTGGTGGGAAATCAGTAGAGTAGAAATAATATACACCCTGTCCATCATAGCTCCTGATATGATATTGTTGTGGATGGGTAGGTACGAGATTTTAAAGTTTAGTAACTCCGGTGTTCATTCTCCAATTCCCAGAGTGCTTAGAGGTAGTAGTGGCTTCACAACTGAGATATGAAACTGATCTTAAAAATAACTTCACAGCTGGAAATATGCAATATGACTAAAATGACTTCCTTAGCCTCAGAAGAATTCTCAAGATTCCTAAGAATTGATTCACCATGTCATCTCTGAGAAACAGAAGAAAAAGAAACAGAGCTAATCAAGATGGCTTAAAATAAAAGGAGACATTCTCATAACAGGTAAATATTTGACATTTACTGTCAGGGAGTACATCCAGGGCTCAGAAAGGCCGACCAGAGAACAAGAGCCATCAAGAAGCAAAGTTCTCTGTGTCTCCCTATTCTCTTTTCTTCCTTCCTCCATCTTCCTCTCTCTGCCTTCTGTCTCATTTCACCACCTTGTAGTGTCACTGTTCACTGCTTCCACAGCAGGCAATGGCTGTAGCAGTCCTGGCTACCTGTATGACCTTTCAGGTGGACTGCCCGACAACAGATTAAGTCATGGTGGCCACCTGCAGGACTCAAGGGGGTGCTTGCGGAAAATTGACATTCCTTGGACCCATCAAGTGGCACTTTGGATTCTTCCATTTTAAGAGCTCTTTTCACAATGTTAAGTACCTGAAATTCAAGAAAACACAGAAAATAGAATTAGAGAAGGCAGAAGCTCTTATTGGTCTAGCTAACACAGACAGAAGTCTCCAGTTACCAGCAGTCAGCAAGGATGGCCACGGAATACGTACAGCCACAGGAAGCCATTCCTGGAGTAGAATATTATCTTCAAAAATAGAAATAGCCCTATATCAAGTTACAACTGCTGCTAAATATCCAGGTAGCTGAAGAAGGGACCCTAACATCTACTACGGAAAAGGCTCACATTTCCAGACCTCATATCAGCAGCAAGAGCCAAGAACTGCAGAAATATGCCCACTCATGTACACACCCTGTTTCCAACTTCCAGTTTTCTCTGGGGTACATTAATTGGCAGAGTGAAAGTCATGCCCAGAAGCCTCGATGCAAGGCAATCTAATAATTGCCTTAACTTTTCCACCTTCCCAATTGGCTTAAAAGGTAACCCAGAGGCTAGATACAGTATCTCACACAAATAACATTCTTTACTGCATGTACGCTTACATTACATGCAAGCATACTCAACTGCCAACTCACGATTTTAGTTTATTTTTTTTTCTATTTAGAAACAGAAAAATCATTTTTTAAAATCATTCTATCTTAATAGCAAGTATGTACTAGTAGATAGTACTTGGGTTTGGTTTTCTTCTTTTTTTCTTTTTGGTGGGACCAGGGTTCAAACTCATGACCTTGCACTTGCCAGGCAGGCTCTTGTGCCATGGAGCTATCTCCCTGGCCCCCAAGTACTTGGGTTTGGGTAAATTTCTATAAAGACCATCATATTAAAGACACACAATTCAAATACCATTCAAAGAAAACTTTCCCACTCTAAGCACACAAATATAGCTGGTTCAGACCACAACCCTAGATAATACAACATGTGCAAACCTAGAGCCCACCCCAAAGTTTCTGTGAATTCCACATCAAATTTGTGTCTCTTGAGTCAACCTGCCCTTGAGACTCCTATTTTCATACATGCTTTCAGGCGTCTTTTTGATACAAATGAGATATTTAATCTTTAATTTCAAAAGTCCATCTATAAAAATTTTTTATATTTATTTTTTAATTTTTTTAAATATTTATTTATTTATTTAGCCTTTTTGAGACAGGGTCTCGCTATGCAGCTCAGGCTGGCCTTGAGCCCACTTTTGTAGCCCAGGATGGTCTCGAACTCTCACTGATCCTCCTGCCTCAGCCTCCCAAGTGCTGGGATTACAGGTATGCGCCACTACGCCCAGCATCTATAAAAATTTAATGAAGTTAATTTTACCTAAAATAATATGACACTGCACTGTCAACAACAATGAATAATAGGCATTACAGTTCTTTAAAAATCCTGCGCTAGGCCAGACGTGGTGCTGCATGCCTAAAATCTCAGCATGTAGAGGCCAAGGTAGGAGGATCACTGTGAATTTGAGGCCAGCCTGAGTTCTAAGACAACCTGAAATTCATGGTGAAATCCTGTCTCAGAAAGACAAAAGAAAAAACAACCCCCTGTCTACTCTACTCTCATAAATTTGGGCACTCAGAATCACTTTATTTTATACCTAATTGTCTTAGTTACTTTTTACTTGTTACTGGGACAAATACCTGACACCCAAAATGAAGGAAGGAAAGGTTTATTTAGCTCACAGTTACTGGAGGTTTCAGTCTATACTCAGCTGGCTCGAAGGCAGAGAGGCACATGACAGAGAGCAGCAGTTCATGGTGGCAGAACAGCAATAATATGGTGACAGAAGCAACGGAACAACCAGGGGAGCAGAGAGCAACAGAGCAAAGCGTTAGTCTTTCTCTGTGTCTCTCTGTCTCTCTTTATATTGCATTCAGGCTCTCTGCCTCCGCCTATCCACCTTAGGCCACACTCATAATCCCAGAAGGACTCAGACCCATAGTCCCATCAGTACTAAAACACATAATCCCAGTGGATCATGAGTCAAGTCTCAAACTCTAGAAGTCCCCACCCCATGATTGCATGAGGCTTCGAGGGGACAACTAGACGTAAACCATAACACTAATAAGCATATATTTTTATACAAAGAGTAGAAATCAAAGTATAGTGACTTAAACAAATAGAAGTTTGCTTTCCGATGTAACAAGATGCAAATGTAAGCAGTACAGAGGAAAAAAACCTCCATGTTCCCATCCAGTTTACCCAGCCTGCTGCTCCATGTGTAGATGCTCTCTTCTATGCAGCATTAGTACTGAAGATGCCTCCTGCACTGTCAAGCCCCAGATCATTTTTTAAGTGACTGTAAATCCAAAAGCCAGGTAAGTGCAGACTGTGGCACCCATGTTGTGTTTTTAAGTATAACCATATTATACACAAAATTCTAGAAACTACTGCAGAGTTAAATATCTCATGATTTCCTAAGACATGCCATATGATGTTCATATGACTTTTCTCCTTTAAAATGTTTTAGTGGTTGTGTAAAGAAGGTCACATTAGTCATGAAATATAACAATACTGTTGACTTAAGATAGGCAGGAGATAAATTTTTAGACTAGATTTCTATGGCCCAGTCACATAGTACAGTGCTACCTTCATAAAAGCTGAATTTAAAAAAATGTTTTAAGATTATCTTAAGGGCTAGGGCAATAGCTCCATGGTCTAAGCACCTGCCTGGCAAGCTCAAGGACCCAAGTTTGATTCCCAGTACCACTGCACCAGCCCTGCCCCAGTAGCCTGCCATGTCTGCTGGCCACTAAAACCAGGGGTGGTGATGCACTTCCGTAATCCCAGCACTGGGGGGGCTGAGACAGGATGGGCTGCTTGGCAAGACAGTGCACCAAACAAAAAACATGAAAATTGCTTTATGAGAAGTTCATGAAGTATGAAAAAGAGTTGTCCATGTTTGCAGATGTGCAGCAAAACCAGCCTTTTATGGAGTTCCAACGAGCGGGAGCCCAAGCTGGATGCAGGTTAGTATTTCATTTGCAGTATTTTTTATACCTTATCACCTTCTACATCTCTGACACCTTTTACACCTTATCCTGTTTTCCCTGCCTTTACAAATTTTGTCCTCTTGCTTTAGTTGCAGCAAGAGCTCTAGTTCCCTTCATCCTCTTACCTTATCAAATCGAGGGAAGATTTACGAAGCGCACATATGCATTGGTTGAATGGCTAATGACACTTCGGTGAGATGTATTCATGCTAAACACCACCTCATCAACACTTCAACATTGTGTTTTACTGTAAACTGCAGTATGAAACATTATTTCCAGTCAAGAAAGTGGAAAGTGGCATAAGGAAACATGGGGAGAGGATGAGCAGAGGAACCCTTAAAATGAGAATAGATCTCTCCTGTTAAACCTGAAGGCACTAGGTAAGCCCCTTAAGGATTTGGGGATGACAGCAATAGGAGATGGTGATCTCCTATTTTTTCTTTTCCATGAGATGCCTATCCCCAAACAGAGGACACCAAAATATTGCTCTTCTTCCCCATGTTTAACATTTCCATTTTTCACTGTTACTGTACTATAATTTTAATCTGCAACATCCCCTGAGATCAGAGATCGCTTCCTCTCCCCTGACCTAAGACTATCTCAGAAATACTGACATAGAGAGGAGGTGACACGCAGGGCCACGAGTCCAGTGCAAGTCTGTGTCCTGCGTCCCCAGAGAATGATTACGTCACTCACACAGACAAACTCAGTCTTCCCCAAGGGTGATCCAGGACAAATTAAATCAGGATCATGTGAGGTGCTTATTTAAAGTGCAGATTCCTGGGGCATGCTACCGCTTCAGCCTTCTAGGTATCCTCTACACACCAATTTTGGGAACACTTCAATGCAATTGCTAGCTCAATTTTACAGATGAGAAACATGTGCAGTAGAGATGAAAGTGACTCAACCACAGTCACCTATGAGCTAAGCAACAGGGACTGGCTGTCAACCTGTGCCCCAACCTCAGCAGCACTGCATCTGGTAATCGCATCCTTCAAGATCCTTTGTGTCTGAGGTCCTCATTTTCTCAATTATCAGTACCTTCTTTTCTCAGTTACTCTTCTCTCATTGCCTGGACAAATACTGGACACTCAAAATAAAGGAAGGAAAGGTTTATTTAGCTCACAGTTACTGGACGTTTCAGTCCATACTCAGCTGGCTCCCAGGCAGACTATTTTGAGAGTAATCCCAAGAATGGTTGCTGTAATCCCAGCCCTCAGGAGACTGAGGCAGGAGGATCAACATGAATTTGAGGTCAGCCTGGGTTTCACAGTTTAAAACAGCCCAAACTGCATAGCAGGACCGCAGTGACTCTTTTGCTCCGGAGAGTGGATCAGTGCTTCTGTCTTCCCCAAACATCTGGATTCTGCCTGAGGCAGCTTCAGTCGCAGGTGCTGTCTCGCCACAGGTCAGGGGGAGGGGCGTGGCATGCCACCAGTTCAAAGGTTCCAGCCTCTCTGGCCCCACCCCTTGACTCCCGCCCTGGTTCTCCGTCCCCGCCCCTCGAGCCACAGAGCTGCCCCTTGATCCATGCCCGCTCATGACTTACACGAGGCTAGACACGAACCATAGCATTCCTCCATTGCCAGAATCAACTTACCTAGAGGTCCTGTGCATAAGCACTGATATCGGATTGCCTGGCTTCAAATCTTGTCCCCAGCACTCATCAGCAACATGACCCCGTGCCTACCGCCTATCGCTTAACCAAACTGCTGTATCAGTCCTTTTGACTACACAAGCTGGAAAACACTACCTATTTCACTGGGTGGTTGTGGAGCTTAAGTGAATTATTACACAGAATTACTTTAAAGAGCACCTGTTTAAAAATAAAAAAAAAAAACACCTGTTATATTTTAAGTGTTCTGTGTGTTAAATGTGTTTTCTGCTCAAGCTCAAAACTAATCT
The DNA here is from genome assembly GCA_004027915.1 of Capromys pilorides. Classification (NCBI taxonomy): domain Eukaryota; kingdom Metazoa; phylum Chordata; class Mammalia; order Rodentia; family Capromyidae; genus Capromys; species Capromys pilorides. The sequence continues at coordinate 14,428 of PVKN010020314.1, forward strand.
TAACTAAGCCCTGGCAAGAAAGCACCTCTAGGTGAGAATACATTTTATGGCTTATGATTTTGAAGCAGTAATCTTTTTTTTTTTTTTTTTTTTTACAAAATCTACAACTTTGACTGTTGCCCTTAGGTTAATACTACCCCTACATCTCTAAGGGGATTATTTGATATTTATAAACTTGGAAAAACAGCAAGCTCAGTCTTTTATTTTGTAACATGGTATATATTTAAATAATAGATAAATGCCACCACTCACAAATAATTAAAGCTTGAACAGAAGCTTGAATCTTATGGTAGTTTTGCTAGACACTTTGGAAGATCGTTGAAAACATTGAATAATACAATGTAGCCCATTTGTCATTTCCTACCAGTTCCTTCAAGCATTACCAAAAAGGAAAATAAAAGTGAAATTTTCTGTTGTAATATTTAGATAATTATTCTTCTTCTTACTAACATCACTTTAATTTTTTACTGAATCTTAAAAACAGAATAAATAAAGATTAAAGAGATCACCACACTGATTAAAGAGGTATTTGCATTGTAGTAAAGACATTCAACATGAAATGCATCCTCTTAACAAAAACAGTATAGCTAGCTACAGTCGTGAGGAACAGCAGATGTCCAGAATTTATTCATCTTGTACAACTCAACTTTCACCTTGTTAAAGAGCAGCTCCCCGTTTTTGCCTCCCTACCTCTGGCAGCCAGTACTTTTCTCTCTACTTTTATGAGCTTAGCTATTTTGGATCCCGCATGTGAGTGGAGCTGCACAATGGTCCTTCTCTATGACTAGCTTGCTTCACTTAGTGTAATGTTCTCCAAGTTCTGCCCTGTCCCGGGGTCCTAATTTCTCCACATCCTCACTGATAATTGTTTTTTGGTGTTTTGATAATGATCATAATAGATGTGAGGTGCTATCTTATTATGGTTTTGTTTTACATTTCTTTAATGTTTAGTGATACTGAGAATCTTTAGATATGCTTTTTAGCCATTTATGTATTTTATTTATTTATTTGTTTGTTTGCTTTTTATTTGGTGCAGGGCCTCACTATGCAGCTCAGACTTGCAGTGATCCTCCTGTGTCAGCCTCTCCCATGCTGAGACCTGGTTTCCATGGCCGGCACAGAGTCCCAGGACCAACATGGCATGCAGCACTGGGGATGGAACCCTGGTCCTGGTACTTGCCAGGCAGACACTTAGACTATCAAGCTATCCCCCCAGCCCTATGTGTGTCACTCAGAAAAATATCTATTCAAATCTTTTGTCCATTTTTAAAATAAGTTACAGTATTTGGTTTTATGTGGTGTGGGTTCCTAACACATTTTGAATATTTTTCCCTTTATCAGATTCTTAGTTTGAAATATTTTCTCTCACTATATATGTTAATTTCTCTATTAATCCTTCCATGCTGTACAGTTTTCATTTTAATATAATTCCACTTGTTTATTTTGATTTGTTGCTTCTGCTTTTTGTGCCATCCAACAAATCATGGTCATAGAGTTTTTCATTTTTGGTTTCTTTTAGGTCTGTAATTGTTCTAGTTTCAATCTTTATTCCA
>PVKN010020315.1:0-15980 GCA_004027915.1 Capromys pilorides
TAACCAACTAAGAATAGCCCCAAGCCCAATGGGATCATCGCTGAATTCTACAAGAACATCAAGGAAGATCTAACAGCATACTCTTTATTACAATTTAGAGTTTCCCAAAGTCATTTTTGGGTATAATATTAGCATCATGCTGATTCCCAAGCAAGAAGAAGACACAACTTAGAAGAAAACTATAAGTCAATCTCTTTAATGAACATAAACACGAAAATCCTCAAGAAGATGTTGCAGACAGAGTAATAAATCATCCAAAAGATCACACATGATGTCCAAGCAGCCTTCATCCCAGAGATGCTAGCCAAGGAGTGCAATATTTCACATAGACAAGAATAAGAACAAGAATCAGATAATCATCTTTTTAGACTCATATAATGTTTTGGCAATGAAACATCCATTTATGATAAAAATCCTGAAGAAATTAGGTTCCAAAGGACCCTGTCTCAATGTGTTAAAAGCCATTCTTGACAAACTAATCACTAACATCATATTAATCAGGGAAAATCTGAAATTGCTTCCTCTAAAATCTGAAATAAGACAAGGATGTCTATTATCACCATTCTTGTTCAACACACTATCCAACACACTGGCCAGAGCAATCAAGCAAGAGAAAGAAAGGAAAGAAAGAGAAGGGTTAAATAATTTGTTTTCTTTAACGCATATATTAAAGAAATAAAATTATTTGTAGGTAATACGATCCTCTACACAGAATAACCAAAAAATTCCACCAAAAGACTCCTCAAATTTAGTAACCAAATTCAGCAATTTAACAAGATATAAAACCAACACACAAAAATCAACAGTGTTCCTGTAAAATAATAATAAACTCACTGAGAAAGAAATTAGAAAAAATATCATGTTCAATAGCATCAAGAAAAATTAAATACTTAGCAATTAACTTAACCAAGGAAGTGAAGCCCTTCATAATGAAAACTACAGCAAAGCCAGAGGCATCACAATCTCAGACTTTCAGATAAAGTACAATGCTATAGTAATCAAAAAAATCCAGGCTGGTACTGGTATAAAAACAGACATGTGGATCGATGGAATAAAATAAAGGATGCAGAAATGACCCCGGGTGCATTCAGTTGCCTGATTTACAAAGGATCCAAAGACATATACTGCAGGAAAATAGCCTCTTTAACAGATGGTGCTCAGAAAATTGGCTATCCCCACGCAGAAGACTGAATCTAGAGTCATATTCTCACTGTCTTAGTTACTCTTCTCTCATTGCTGGGACAAATACCCAACACCCAAAATGAAAGAAAGAAAGGTTTATTTAGCTCACAGTTACTGGAGGTTTCAGTCCATATTTGGCTGGCCCAAGACAGAGTGGAGCAGGGCAGAGAGCATCCAGTTCATGGTGGCAGAACAGCAACAGAGGCAACCAACCAGGGCAGCAGAGAGCAACAGAGAGAGTCTGTCTCTTTGCTCTCTTTATGTTACATTCAGACTCTTTGCCTCAGCCTATCCACCGCAGGCCACACCCATAATCCCAGCAGTACTCAGACCCATAAGCCCATCAGTACTAAAACACATAATCCCAGTGGATCATGAGTCAAGTCTCAAACTCTAGAAGTCCCTGCCCTATGATCGCATGAGGCTTTGGGGGACAACTAGACATAAACCATAACACTCACCTTGTATCAAGCAAATCAAAATGGATCAAAGATATGAATGTTACAACAGAAACAATCTGCTGAAGATATAATAGGTAAAAATGTTGAAATATCGAAGACATAGGTGTAAGCAAGGACCTTTCTGAACAGATCCCCAACTAAGTAAGAAATAACATCATGACTCAGTAAATGTGATCACATCAAAGACAAAAGCACCTTCACAGTACAGGAAACAACCAATTCAATGGAAAGATAACCTACAGATCGAGAAAAATATTTGCCAGTTTTGTCTTGAATATAGGACTGAATCCAAGAATATATAAAGAGCTTAGAAAAATTAGACTCCTCAAAATAAAAGATCCAATTAAAAATAAGCAAGTGAAATGAATAGATACTTCTCAGAATAAGAAATACAAATAGTTAATAAATCCAACAAAAAAAGTTCAACATCACTGGTCATTAGAGAAACTCAAACTGAAACAACATGGAGATCTCATTTTAATGTATCAAGAATGGCTGTACCAAGACATCAAATAGGCTGAGTGTGGTGCTGCATGCCTGTGATCCAACAGTTCCTGCACTCTAGAGGTGGAAGCAGGAGTATGGCCACAAATTCAAAGTGAGCCTGATCTGATAGTGAGTTAAAGGCCAGGCTAAACTACCTATGGAAACACTTCCTCAAAAAAAATGAATAAACAAAATCAAATAATAATAAATGCTACTGATAATACAGGGAAAAAAGGAACCCTTCTGCTTTGTTGGTGGCAATGTAAACCAGTACAAACTCCATAGATATCAGTATAGAGATTCTTCAAAATACTAAAAAGAAATTCCATTTAGACCAGCTATTCTCATTCTAGATTTATTTCTGAAATTGTTAAAGACATTATATTACAGATACAAACATATCCATGTTTATAGCAGCACAGTTCTCAAATCTAAATCTTAGAATAGGCTCATTCAACAGATGGATGGATAAAGAAAGTGTGGCATTTATACACAATGGAGTACTGCTCTGCCATAAAAAGACATGAACTTGAGTCACTGGTAGGAAAATAGATTCAGATTGAGACCATAATGCTAAGTGAAATGAATCAGACACACAAGTTTAGATGAGGCATGGCTTCCCCTACGTGAGAAATCCAGGACACAAATCAAGAGCAAAATAAAAGAAAGATAGGAATTAGGGAGCTAAATGCTTTGCACAAGAGAAGGGGATCAAGAGGTTGGGGAGGGAAGGATAGAAAGAGTTGAGATATGTTGTATACATGTGCCAACTCCCCACAAAGAATGTGGTCCGTACGCCCTACAAACAGGTACTAATAAAGAAAAAAGAATTGAAAAATATGGAAAGATGAGCCTCCAGGGTTTTGCTCCCTACCTTCTATTCTCACATGTAGGGGAATGGTAAACAGGTTGAGCTGATTTTTTTTTTTTTTTTCCCATTCAGTGGCCCAAAACAGCAGCATTGTGGAAGTGCTAGAGCTGGGTCACTAATGAAACCCTCAATAAGCTCTTTCCATGAAGATGTTGCCAAAATAATGGGGTTATGACCTGATAGGCAAAGAAGCACCTGACAGCCTGAGACGTGTTTAACCACCTGGGTTTCTGCTAAGGGTGGGAACTGGCCATTTGTGTCAGGAGTGCTATCACTTCAGACCTGGAATACCAAGCCAGCAGTATTTCAGAACTTGAAAGTTTCTGACACCTTTGCCAGTCAACTGGACTCTCCTGGCCAAGGTACCTTCCAGAAAACTGAAGTCACACTGTCCTTTTGCCTGAGCACACAGTGAAGAGAACAGCTCCTCACAACCGAAGAAATCATGAATGTGACTCCACTGTCCTTGCATGCAGAGGATTAGAATTGAGTCTGGACCAGTTAATAATGCAGCCCACTGGTTTGTGTCCAGGACACCGAGTCTCAGATTGGTAGTTCATTTCTGAAAGATGATGTATGTCTGAAGGAAATATAGCCTTTCTCCCAGTTCATCTCTTAAGGCTCAGTTACCTTGAAGTCACCTCCTTACATCAAAAGCAACACTCTAAATTGGTCTCCATTCACCAATTATCTCAGACGCAACCTTCCTGGGAAAACTTAAAAGCCTTTTAACAAGAGAGGAGTTGCTGCCAGGAAGTGAGCTGGGGTGAATGGCAGTAATTAAGTGATGATAATATTTAGGATCTAGCAGGTATAACAAAGCCTCCTTTCTTAGTCTCAGGTGGGGACACGTTAATACATCGTCTCAGTCTGGGAAAGAAGAGAGGAGAGAAACACTTGTGGGGGTGTGAGAGAGGCTGGGGCGGAAGGAAGACTGACTTCTGAGCTTGGAAAGGAGAGATTGAGCTAGTATCCACCAAGGAGAGATTGCGCTAATATCTATCTGAGATGGGCCCCATGGCATCTCTGCCCGAGGTGTATTAGACAACGTGAAGGATGAAACAGAGCCATGTTGGTTAAATGGTTTATTGTCTGTGAGCAGAGGGGCAAGGGGTACTGGTTTCATGAGGAGTGCAAGAAAGACAAGATGAAAAAGCGCTGCCTGATGAGGGCTGTCTCTGAAGGAGTCTCACCCCACACACCCAGCTGGTGGCAAGAAGCTTCTATAGAATCCTAGACAGGGACCTCAGTCTTCCAGGTAGAAGGGCGGCCTGAGAAGATGGACATCTGATTGCTAAAAGCCTGCCTTTCGTCTGTCCACCTGCGTGAGTTCCTGTATATCACTATCCACGGGCCATCTGTCCAGGAAGGCTCGCCCTGGCCAGCCCAGCAGCCTGCCCAGGCTGACTACAGCACAGAGCTCTGCTGCCCCGAGGTGGCGTGGGGCAGGACCGGAGGCCCTGCACTCTTCTCTCTGTTGCAGTGTGTATTTATTTCACAGGCTGGGTTGATCCAGGGGTCAGAATGATAGATTTATCCCGGGGCTCTAATAAATAAGTAAATGTGTGGCACTTCCTTCAGCTAAAGCAGTTTTATCTGCGCAGCCCACAAAGGGAATAAATGGAATGCAGAATTCAGGGCCCAGCAACAAATTCATGACTCCAAACTTGTGAGAAAAGCCGGGGTTTTTCCATCATTACTGGGGACCTGTAGGGTTCCGTCTAGGAGGCCTAAGTCCCAGACCAACCTCTCACCCCTCGCCGTTGGAACTGATCTCTGGCCAGTCTGGATCAAGGGTCAGTGTGCAGTTCAAGATCAGGTCACTGCTCACAGTCTTTCATGGGGTTCCTCTTGCCAGGGGTGTGCAGGGAGCAGGAGGCGGCTTCACGGATATGCCCCAGCACCCTCTTTCCTGGAACACAAAGAAATCTGACCTTGGCGGTAAGCACAGAAAAAGAAGCCAGAAGGCTTCTATGGAGGACGAGGGTAGGGACAGGAGGGCATGAGAAGAAGGGGGCATGGGTCCCTCCTGGGCATTCATCGTTATTGCTTTCTCGCTCATTTATTTGCTGGGCCCGAGCTACATGGCAGGCTAGGGCTCTACCACAGAGCCGCTACCCTTGTTTTTATTTTAGATGCAACACAAATCTTTTTTTAAATGTAATGCATACTTTACACAGAAAATTCAGAGAATCTGAAAACAAAAATAGAGGATAAATGCCAGTTGAAAAAGCTCAGCATTTGGTTATATTTTTGCATCTTGCATTATCTTTCTTTTAGTGATCATTCCATGGGCATTTTTCAGGACATTGCTGCATCTACAAAAATCATATCTTTTTAGGAACTGACAAAATATAAGTTACTGAAGTAGTTTTTAATAGTACTTATGTAGTTTTTTTAAAAAAAACTTTTCTTATTATATTAAAAAAGCTCCAACATGAACCTTTTTACACATACTTCATGTATATAGGAATACAAATGTATAGTGTGATATTAGATGCATAATTAATTCTTTTTTAATTTAAGAAAATTAAAATAGTAAAAAAACCACATTAGAAATGGTAGAAAATTCCATTAAACAAAGTAATAAGAATTCAACAATGGTCTGTATTGTACATTATGTTCAAATTAGTTATTTAGAGTGCCAGACATAAACCTGCAAAATTGGTTAAAAAATGAAACAAAAACCACCAACAAAAAAGATATAAGAAATTAAAAAGCCAAAAAAGAATAAAAAGAATACACACAAAAAAGAATAAAAAGAATACACACACACACGCGCGCACACACACACACACACACACACACACACATATATATATATATATATATATTTTATTTTATTTTATTTATTTTTTTTCTTGACTCAGGCTGCCCGAAGGGCAGGTCTAGTGTGGCATATGGAGCTGGGGATTGAACTGCAGTCCCATGTGTGTGCCTGACTGAGTTTGCTAAAGTGGGTGCTCTAAACAAATGATCTACCATACAAGCCTCCAAGAAAATAATTTTAGGCATTAACTGCTCCTTTCAAAAGACCAGCAGAAATTGGCAGTATAATTATCCAAAGCTGTCCTGCATTTATGCATAAATACATCCTTTTCCCTTCTTTCTTTTGTCCTTTTCCTTATCCCAATTTTTCCTTCCCATTGAACAACTTTTTTTCCCTTTCACAGTATCTATTGTACCTTTCAGATTACACTTACTTGTGGAGGACCACCTGAGCAGCTCTCCTTGAAAGAAGAGTGACCATCTCCATTATGGCTGTGCCTGACCCTATTTCCATGCACTGATAGGTACAGAGCTGGCTAGGACTTTGCTTTATCCCTTCAACTGACCTTAAGCAATGCATATTGGTCTAGCATAGGTGCTTGTGGCAGTCTTGGAAGATGGCATGCGTGTTTCCCTGATAACCCATACCTGCTGCTCTTTAATATGAGCTGGGTTGAGACAGCACCAAGAGCCAGTGCTCCACACTGTCAGCTAGGATTGAGCCACGAGATAGAGGCTATGACTTCCTGGGGCTTGAAAGATTACATATCAGAGCTGAAGCACCAGACCCCTGAAATATTAGATACTATCTCAGTAGTAAAATGTAGACCACTCTCTGCAATATCCTGCTCTGCACATTGCAGAGGCAGACACAGGACTGCCTAACCCAGCTCACAGTGCTCACCTATGTCCCACAATTGTCAGTTATTCAACCTCAAGCCACTCCTCCTTCATGACTGAATAAAACCTGGGTTCAGTCCTGGATCAAGGCCTTTGCTCAGGATAGTCATCAGCATGATTGGGCTTAGGACCTCTTGGCTCCCAATAAATATGCCTTTATGTCTTTATTTTCAACAGGGGTTTCACTGGAAGTGGTAGATTGGAATTAACTTGGTGGGATTCTGGTAACGTATTTGGAGATTACAAATATAGGCTTCTTCGACTGGGTTGAGGACCAGGAGGGGCTTTCTACACTTACTCCTTCAGGTTCTAGTGGGAAAATATGATGTTTGCACGAGTGTCTAATTTATTTCTTTTACCAATACAGTCTCTAGTTACATCCGTTTATCTATAAAAGCCTAGAATTTATCTTTTTATAGCTAAATTATACTCCATTGTATAAAAATACCACGTCTTCTTTATCCATTCCTCAGTTGATGGGCATTTGGTTTTTTTCCAAATTGTGCCGCTATAAACATGGGTGCATATATATTGCTGTGGCATGATGATTTCAGTTCTTTTAGGAGGGGAATAGCTTGCTTGAATGGGACCTCTAATCCTAGCTTTTTGAGGAATCTCCATGCTGATCCCCATAATGGTTGTACCAGCCTTCATTCCCACCTACATTGAAGAAGGGTTCCTTTCTCCCTACAGCCTCTATGGCATTTGTTATTCGTCGACTTCTTAATGATAGCCATTCTTTCTGGCATAAGATGATACCTCAGCATTGTTTAAAGTTGCATCTTTCGAATGACCAAGGATGTTGAACATTTTTTCATATATTTCTTTGCTATTCATATCTCTTCATTTGTGAGGTGTATATTCATCTCAGATGCCAATTTTTGGTTTAGGTCTTTGAATTTTGGAGATGTGATTTTTTTAATTCATTATATGTTTTAGATAGGAGTCCTTGTCTGAGGGACAGTTTGCTATCATTTTTTTTGCCAATTCATAGATTTTTGTTTTTAGATTCATTCTTGATACACTTCCAAATCTTAGAAGGCAGAAACCTTTGAGATTGCATTCTTGGGATCATATCGGGTTCAAAATTCAAAAGTCCAATCCACAAGTGGGCATCTGAGATGAACGTACACTTCACAAATGAAGAGATATGAATGGCATAGGAATGGCATAGAAAGGCAAATAAATATGTGAAAAATGTTCAACATCATTGGTTATTCAAAAGATGCAAATTAAAACAGTGCTGAGGTACCATCTTAGGCCAGCTTTGGGACAGACGGTGACAAATGCACTTCTCTGACTCGTGTGACTGCACCTGAGTGTGTGGTTATGGAGGAATTTTGGTGTGTTGTGCTATAGATATAAGGCTTGCGCTATGGGTACATGTATTTATGTGTAGTATGTGAATGGTGTATTAGTGTGTGTGCTAGTGATGTCTTGTTTTTATGTGTGTTCTATGTGCTGTATTTTAGCTGTACAGTGTATAGTAAAAATTTGAAATTTGTGTGTGATATATTTATGTTTGCAATGTTTGTGGGTGCATGTGGTGTGTATTGCATAATACATATGTGTGTGTGTAGTATGTGTGTTGAATGTGATATGTGTCTGTGCTTGTGGTGTCTGTATGTATTTGCACTTCTGTGAGGTGTGGTCTGAATGTGACAAAGGCACTGATGGCCATCTGCTCCACCTCAGCAGCCTGTCCAACTTTCTTTTGCACCTCTGTGAGCCTCCTCCTGTCACAGCATGTGCAGCCCTTGCTCTGGCCACCCCAGCCAAGGTTCCTGCAGGGCACCACGCAGCATGTGTTTGCCTCTCCTAGTCCCTTGGAACTGGCACGGCAGTCCTCTGGCCCCCACTGAAACACCAGCAGCTTCACATATACACTTAAGCTGGGTGCATGTTCATTTCCGTTTGTAACATGGAAACTGAATTATTGATACCCAGGGAGTCGATTCGGCCCTCAGGCAGATATATTCAAATACAAGAACACATCTATGGTTAATAATAGTGTTGCTCACTGTTGAACTGCAACTTTTACATCTCATATGTTGAAGTCTTAACCCTCAGAGCTGCAGAGAGTGACTTTATTTGGAAATAGGATCATCACAGATGTAATTAGTGAAGATGAAGTCAGACTGAAGTAGGCTGGGCCCTGATCTAGTATGACTCAGAGAACAGGTGCCAGGTGAGGAGGAGGCAGATGTTCACATAGGAGAGCCATGTGTGAAGGCCTAGGTCAGGCTGTCCTACACAGAAAACTGCAGAGGCTGGAGAGAAGGCAGGGGCAGACCCTCCCCAGCATGTACAAGGCTCTACCGCCCACTCAAACTTTGATCTTTCAGCCTCCAAGACAGTGAGCAAATAAATTCTGGATTGAGCCACTCAGGTTTTGCCATTTTATTAAAAGTAGCCCTGGGACAATAACACACTCACCATTATCCCTCAGGAGCTCAGAAATCTTATAGAGTTTCCTCTCATAACTACCTGTGTTATAGATCCATAAAACATGTCCCAGAGAGATGAATTTATTTATTTGGAAGTACTTTCCCTTAAAAAAAGTTAAACATAACAAAGTAGCAAAAAGTTAACCCTGGCAACTGGCCACTGGCTGCCAACTGCTAACCTCATAGCCAAGCCTTTCCACTGTAGGGTCAGGCCTTCGGGATGCTCTATTTCTAGAGACAGAGTGGCCACAAATGAAGAGCAAATCAGCAGCAGTTGAGGAGTACACTGAGCCATATCCCATGGGAATGTTAAAGTTCCCAGTTTTATAAAACCTGACAGCAAGGAGGGAGTATAGACCTGAAGTATTTATTTTTATGCTATGAAATATGAAAAATGTTTTAAATTTTTAAAAATGTAGTTCACATCTTGAAGGTTGAATTCCTTGGGTTTCCTAACTGTGCAAGACCCATGCCACAATCACATTTTAAGTGCCCATCCCTAAAAGATTATCTTTCCAAGACTATAAAAACCAAGTGCAGGGCACAGAAGGTGAAAGAGAGCTTTGGAATCAGGAGATAGATGCCTTTTGAACACAGCACTGCTCTCAGTAAGAATACTTGCAACCTTATAAAGCCCCACTACAACCTCTGAGGATCACTTCAGAACAGTGACAACTATACCAAGCACTCAAATATTCCAATAGAATCATGATTATGGAAGGGCTTAGGAGGCAGCACAAGCCAGTGGGTCTCAGGGTGGAAAGAGAACAGCTCAGAATGCCAAGGCAGTGTAAAACCCGGGAATGCCCTGCCATCCACGCCCGAGTCCATGTGGAGCAGGGGCTGGATTATAGCTTAGAAGAGGGGAAATTTTCATTTGGAGAAGACTATGAAAAAGCGTTCAAGGAGAGCCCTTAGTGATTTTTTTTTTCATTTATTTTTTTTTTGGTCTGTGTGACTGTATTGCACGCATGTTCATTTTCTGGGGAGAAAACCCATGATCATGGAGTCGGTGACCAATTCTTCCTCCTTCCCCAAAGTCAAGCACTCAACCATTTGAAAGAGTGTGGGAAAGGACTCACATAGAATGGACCTGGGGACCCTTGAAAGAGTGCAAACAGCCCACCTGGAGATGTGTGTGCATCAAATCAAAGCAATTAAATCAAATCAAATCATTCCCTTTTACCACTTTTCTATCATCCTTAATCCGTGTCCCTCTCTCTAGCAGTCCACCTTTCTGTGCGTCCTTTTCCTTTTCAATATTCCTGTGTGTTTGGAGGAGGTGGGGGAGGTGACAGTAGAGCCGTAGTGTCATTGCCTCGCCTATATCCTCCCCTTTCCTGGGGTGTCTTCTGTACACCCATAAAAGGCTGAAAGAGGGCCTGATGCTGGTGTAGAACCGGCAGTCACACTGCTGCTGCCATCCCACTCCTATAGAAAGATGTGAGAGGAGGAGCCCAGACAGAAAGGCTATGTGCTTGCCTGAGAGTTGGAAGGCGCCTGGCTGGAGGTGGAGTGAGCAGGGGAGGCTGAAGGGAAGGAAGGTGAGCAGGCTCTGACTCACTGAAAGCTTTGGCTTGTTGGACCTTATACATTTTCAGAGGCTTGGAAAGCAAATATGAATGACCTCAAATTTAGCTAATAGAAAACACCTATTTCTTTTTTGTAGCGCAGCCAAATGCATTTAACTTCTACTTAAATATTACTAGCAGGTCCTTTTCAGTTCCTATAACAAAACCCTCTCTCTCTCTCTCTCTCTCTCTCTCGTGTTTGATACAGGGTCTCACTACAAAGCTCATCTTGTAGTGATCCTCCTGTTTTTTGCCTCCCCAGTGCTGGGTTACAGGCATGTGCCACCACGTGCGGACTTGGCCCTGGCTCAGCGTGCCCTGGGATGAGGACAGCGCAGTACATGGTGCTGGGGATTGAACCCATGTCACTTAGTCTTCTGAGCTATTGGATTAGCCACCAATCCTCTTTTTAGGCCACCTTAAAAATTTCCTAGCTGTCCCTCTGAGGAGATGCAATTAGTGATAACGTTTTAATTCAGGAAGACATCTGATGGTTAATGATATTGCCAATATGCGTTTGTTTCCTCTCCTTTCAGTGAAATGAGGAAGAAAAGACTCTCATTCTTTTAGAACCAGGATACTGCCCTGTGTGTATAGCACTGCTGTCTATATGGCTGATCCTTCTCTAGCAAACTGGCCCTAGGCTTACCTGCTACCCAGCCATTTGGCTAAGCCAGTGATGAAAACGGTCACTGGCAGGGAACTTTTGACTTGGTAACAGCAAAAAAAAGAGCAAGAAAAAAGCTTACTGTTCTTTGTTAGCTTTTGTGGCTGCACTGCACTACATCATAATTGCAATTTTGCATGGTCTCTGTATCCTTTTCATCTCACTTCAGGTGACAGCACAGAAAGTAAATGATGCTTTTACTCTCATACACCTTCATGGTAAAATGCATACCAAGTGTGTGAACTGACAATTATTAGGAAGGAAAGGATAGTGTATTAACTAAGCTAGTTATCATTGCCATATTTCATTTCACAATAGAAAACTTTCAGCATTCCTCTTCTGTGGAAGCTGTCTAGGAAACACATCTCAACAGTTTGAGAAATTCTCATTCTGGGAGAGTTTCTGGCTTCCTGCTATTTTCTCACTCCTGCTCCTCCACCCCCCTCCATCCTAATGAATATTCAGCCTGGTTCCTTCATCAGGATTTTGAATAGGATGCTTCCTGTTTTTCCTATTAAACATTGACTGTTGTCCTGGGTAAAAGGGATTGTTAGTAAGAGTGTGCAGCTGGGAATTCCTGTTTATTTTTTATTCTGACCTTGGTTCTAGGAACAACATTATTTTGTAATTTTAGCTACTGTACTGCAATTCCAATGGATCAGGTACTCCTGATTTTTTAGCCAGATTTTTTTTTAAGTTGGTCTGTCTCTCCTACCTAATGGTGAGCCACTCAAAGGCACAACACGATACAATTTATTTCTCTTTTCTGGTTTCTAGCGTTATGCTCTGAACAGAGCTGAAGCTCAACAAAATTTGTTGAATGAATGAAAAGCATAATGATGAGATACCCTAGGAAAAGGCATTCCTCGTCTTCCATCATTATCTTTAGGCTAAAAACAGGAAAGAAGAGATGAAGGTTCTTTTCTAATTGTGTGGAGTTTTTGCAAAGGAGTGATTATCTGAGCATGTTGCAGCATGACTCATTGGGTTCAGGAATTGTATCTTACCCTTTTTTTCCCAACGGAAGAATTTTACATTAAATTCAAGCACTTAGTAATTGCTAAGCTCAACTTAGGAACAGTGGCCTTATGAATGATGGCATTATTCCTTGTTTTTGTGTGCCTAGGAAGTCAATAGATGAAGTGCACTTTTGGTAGCTACTTCATAGGGAGATTAGGGATGAACGGAACTGATTTCCAGTAAGGTGATAGTTTTGTCACTTTACAGAAAATTGCAAGCTAAAGCATGTCTGTGAGTATGATTCCACTAAAATTTTTATGAACACGTGTGTGGTGGACATCTAAAGCATAGTTGCTTAACCTGCGGTCTTACCTTCCCAGCATTACAATAAGGGAAGCCCCCTCACAATGAAAGGCCCTTGAGTTCTTTTTTTTCCTGAAGCTGTGTGGATGGTGTTTTGCATTTGCCATCTGAGAGAGGACATATAAGCACCTTGCTATTTCCTTAGTATTCATTTTTAAAGGCTGCAAATGTACTTTACAAACATTATTTCATGAATCTTTAAACCAAGTCCAGGAAATAGTAGATATGCTTAACATTTACCAAAACTCTTCAATAGCTTCCTGTCACTCTAGGGATAAATTCCTCCACTGTCCGCCTCTGCTTCATGTCTCCTTGCCCTTTTTCAGGCACTAACCTCTAGTTACACAGAGCTGTGACAGGTTTTACCTCCTGTGCACTATCTGGCCTTCAGCTGCCTTTTTACACCATTCATTTTTTTAGAAATTCACCTACCAATTCCTTCTTTCCTAACTCCAGATCTCTAGATCTTCTCTTACTTTGAGAAACTCAAATGTCACTTTCTGGAGAAGGCTTACCGATCCCCGCACCCCCAGGTTGGGTCTGTCACTATTTGTTTCCACAAAGAAATGAAGAATCCTTATGGTAAAGATTTTCAGAGTAATCACACTTCTCTGGTTATTTCAGACATGAATAGGAAATATTTGAGTTTAAGACTATCCTTTTTAGGATAATACATGTCTTTCTATTTATGTATACAATTGATATCCTGTCAAAGGTTGTGGCCAAAGTTGTGTTTTAGAGGAGCCAGAAAGAGGTTGTCAAAGCTAGTCAGCTTGACTTATACTTGAATAAGAGTTTAGCTTTGTCAGAAATCTTAGCCATCTAGAGAAAAAATAAATCACACCTCTGGCCTTGACTTTTTCCTCTGGAGAATTTCATATGCTATTAGCAGTTTGACTATAATTCATACTCCATTATTAGAGATGTTAGAAACTTGTATGACTTTTCTGATTATTTTAGATCATATTTGTAATATTACTTAAAATAAATTGTTAGTAGGTAGAGGCTGAGAAGCCTTTGGCTGTTTAAACCACTTTATGCTGGTATTCTTTTAATACCATTAGGTATTTGCTATTCTTAGCAATATTTAGAGAAGCAGAAGAGCCAAGAAAACAGATGCTGAAGGCCAGGCCACTTTAGATATAGAAATTAATGTGTTCAAGGCTCATGTGTCTCATCTATATAGTGGAAACAACAATGGTACCTACTTTATAAGATTACTGAAAGCAGGGGGATAAGTAAGGTAATGCATAAGCAATGTTCAGTATGGTATCATTTAAGGCTCCTGGTTAACTCTCTATATATCCATATAATAATAAGTGCTAGATATTTTATTGACATAGTGTATATGCTAGGAAGTATCTTTTTTACTTCCAATGATGTGCTTAGTCATTTCCTTGGTCAAATTGACCTCCACTGGGTGCCACAGAAGTTACAGCTGTTATAGGATGTTTAATTCAATGATTTTGCCTTCTGTGTTGCTAGGAAATGACATGAACTCTCTCCATTCACATTCAGTCTCATGGTCTTCTTGATAGTAGGAGTAGAACTTCCTCACTGTTGAAGCCTGCAGCTCAGGGCAGCAGGAGATCAGCCTTTGCTGATTGCCTCCCTTGTTGGGGCTTTGTGTTCTCTTCTCAAGATTTGGAAGCATTCTCTGTCCCCCACCCTCCCAGACTGGGAGTGGATCAGTCTTAGACTCTCAGACCAGTACATCTGTCTTGCTGTACTTGTACAAACAAGGTTTTGAGGGTCATGCAGATGACCAACATCCCTTGAAAGAGGAGAATATAGCTGCCTTATATTAATCTCAATGTAATCAATTGAATCTCAATTTGGCCTTAAGTCTTTTCATTAACTGTCCACAAAGCCCATGGATGTTAAATGGGCAGCCAGCTTCTGTTTCAAGGGACAACCGAAGTCCTCTATGTTATTATTTTATTGATAGAGTATTGATTAGAAAATGTATTAGCCTAATAGTAAGGGTAAATCTTACAACTGGAATTATTTGATTTTCATTGATCAAGTCTGTAGTAAAAATGTTTTCAAAAACTCTGTGCATGTCAGGATATATAGGCTTTATTATCTTCTATTTCTTCTTTAGGAACACACGTAAACAAACAAAAGTAAGTCAAAAATGAAAATTGTTTTTGTTTTTATTGTGCTGGAGATTGAGCCCGCAAACCTATAGCCACACCCTAAGCATGTGCTATACTACCGAAACCAGTATCCTGGTTTTGTCTTGTTTTCCTGCCATTTGCCTATCAAAAATGGCTTTTAACCTTGAGAAGAAAGTTGTTTTGATGCTCTTGTCAGTCTTTAGTTTGAAGCCTCTGGCTGTTTCTACCATCCTTCTCTTTACGTCACAGGGTATACTGCTCCAGAGGTAACAGATTTCAATTCTCCTTTATTATTTGCCATTTTACAAAAGGAATATAAAAGGAAGCCAAGTTGGTCAGCTGTTCACTCCAGAGCAGTCTGACGTCTATAATCTTCAATTGCACTTCCCATCTCTGTCTCTGGCCATCTTGTACTTTGCTGGATAAGATGAAGGCACACTGAGAATTGCAACAGTTTTTCACTTATCAACAGTAAAAATAGGAGATACTCTCAGTAGTCTGTAGTACCTAAGGACAAAACAGTCCTATTTCTCTGGAATTACATTCCCCTAGGACTGTAAAACTGCATCCCTGTCTTATATACCCTTATCTGTTGAGCTGGTTGCGCTGTAGGTATTGGGATTTATTATATGATAGCTGCTTTCTGTGATAAACTCTGAGCTTTTCTGTTAATCCTGGAAACCACAGTAATTAAGTTAATAGGAAGAAAGAGATTCTTGACTCAGTATGCATGGAAGTTCCAGTGTTAGTAACAAGCAGCCCAGTGTTAGTAACTGGCACAAGTGCCTGCCTGGCAAGTGCAAGTTTGTGAGTTCAAACCCCAGTCCCCCCAACACACACACACACACACACACACACACACACACACACACACAAAATATTGTGGAAATGATGAGAAACTCTAGAAAGTGCTACCTCTCCTTTTCATTTAGTTTTAGTCAACTGACTTTCTAGTATAGATCATTGTAAGAATACTTTAGTACAGCAAAATTGAAGGTAGAATATTTAATTTTACAAATATATAGAGGATACAATACGTCTCTTGTTGAGTGTGTTCTATTTGCCACATATATATGTTTAAGTAAGAATTAGGGAATCCTAATAACTAGAGAAGAACCCATAATGTTGAAACAGAATTAAATGGACTTGCAACTAAATTACTTCTCAGTAATTACTGCCCCCA
>PVKN010020316.1:0-15987 GCA_004027915.1 Capromys pilorides
AAGAAAGAAAGAAAGAAAGAAAGAAAGATCAAATCATCTTAGCTGTAGGACAAAGCAGGTGGCTGGCAGTGACAGTGACCTAGAGAGTTTGAAGCCCGTTAGTCACTAAGTATCTACAGTAACAAGACACTCCACTGAGAACACAGCAGGGATAGAAACGGAGCAGTGGGGCCCAAGAGAGCCAGGCACAGCAACAGGAAGGCACAAAACTTGATGAGATAGGACTTTTAAGCTGGCTCTTAGAGGATACATAGGAGTTGGTTGCAGGGAAGAGAGAGGAAATAGTAACCTGATCAGGACACTTGAGTAGGTGCCAGAGCTAGTGCCAGAAGCTCCATGACTGCAGGACCCACATTCCATTCTGTCAGCTCCATGCAGTCCCCTGTGCTGGAGGGAGACAACAATTCAGAGCCTAGTTCTTCTCTCTGCTTTGCTCTTTACCAATTGTGTGGCCTTTGATAAAGACTTCATCACCTGGAGGGAGTCTCCCACTATGCAACAGAGGTGCTATGTGATCTTAGGTAGCTATTGGGATTGTTTGTGTTATATTTGTGGAAACTAGTGTGGATAGAATGGTCCACAGTACAGCATGCCTATGCCATCCTGGCTTGCTCTGCCTGCCCTTTTCCTTTCAAGTTTCCTACCTACCAACCATTGGCCCACCTCCACCCCGCCTCTGCTGAGACAGACAGACTGGACTAGCCAGCTCTGGGTGAAGTGTGGAAATTCATGCCCTGGCAGGCCCCTGGCAGACTTGGGGGTGGTTCACATCCTTCCTACTCATTCCTTGCTGCTTTCAGGGGAAGCAAGGTGAAATGGGAAGATTTTCCTGTCCTGTAGCAGTTTGGATGGGTTTTGCAGCAAAGATTGCATGACCTGGGCTTTAGCCACCTCAGAGGAGGGGAAGAGTGATTTGGAAGGACCAAGTGGGTCTAGGAGTACTCTTCACCTCCACTCTTCATATGTACAATTTCCTCTAGAACTCTACCACTGACCCCTGCCTAAGCTCACAGGACTGCTGGAGTCTGGTCTCCTCCAGCCTTTCCTGGGCCAGGGAGGCTGGAGAGGTCAGTGAGGGAGGTGGGGCAGAAGTCCTGCCTGGTTGTGATTTCCCCCACAAGGGCTTGGAACCAAAGCCTGCTCTGTCTTCAATCCCTACCCCCAGAGCAATGCTTCTCTGCTTTCGGGAGCAGCCCATAACCGCAAACACATTTGCTAATGCAGCTAGCCTGCCCGCCCTGGGACAGCTGGCTGGGCTGGGTGCCTGGGGCCAGGCCAGGCAAAGGGTAGGGGGTCTGGCTGGGAAAGGGGCCCGAGGCTCCTCCTCTGCTGCTCAGCTGCCTGCACAGTGCTGGTCATTGCCTCGCTGGCTCTGTAGCCCTCTACGCTGACTCCCTTGAGGGCTGAGAAGAATTGTAGAGAAGTTTATAAAGGTCAAGGGCTACGTGGCCAGTTGTATAGTCTCCACCCAAGAATAGCACGGCTAGACATGTTCTTTGGCTAAGAGGATGTTGAGCTGTGTTGGATAAGGAGGGTTTAGATGCAAATCATCCTACATAGCATTTCCCTCTGAGAAGAGCCACTATAAAAATGGAAAATCTCGCCAGGCATGGTGATGCACACCTGTAACCCCAGCCACTTGGTAGGCTGAGTCTGGAAGTTCATAAATTTGAACTCAACGTGGGCAACTTAGTGAGACCCTGTCTGAAAATAAAATGTTAAAAGGGCTGGGGGTGTACTTCAGAGTCCCTGGCCTCAATCTCTAGTATAAAGGAGAAGGGGGGTGGAGGACGAGGGAGGAGGAGGGGGGAGGAAGGGGAAGAGGAGGAAGGAGAAGAAGAGACCAGAGGGTAGGAGAGGGCTGTGGAGGCTGGGGTGGGAGAGGGCGAACCTAGGGCCCGGGGAGTGCTGAAGGTTTAGGAATTGCCCTGGAAGGCAAAAGCAGAGAGATGCTGAGACTTCCCATGTCCCCCGCGATGCAGCCTGAGTGAACATTTCTTTTCTCTGCACCTCAGCTTCTCCTCTTGCTCTGATTACCTCACGATTTGTGATATGGGAATGGACAGGCAATGTCCTATACATTACAGGGTTCCATCCGTGACGGTGATCATTCTACAATACTGGAAGCTCTGCTAGAGAACGAATCACAGCTGAACTAACCTGCAGATTCTCTGTGGCCCAAACAGCGAGTGCCAAGCGAACAAGAAGTGCGAGCCAGCCCCAAGTTCACCGTCTCAGAGAAGCAGTAGTGAATCCTGGGGCCCCTACATCCTGGAGCTCGAGCTGTGACATCAATCCCAAGGCCCCAGCTTCATGGACTGCCCTCATCCACCCTGCCCCCAGCCCCCATCGCACACAAGGCCTGCAGCTCAGCTTCCCCCTGCCAAGACACCCCCCAGCCCGGCCCCGCAGCCCCTCTCAAAGACAGGGGCCTTTCTCTGCCACGTTCCTGGAGGCTTTTCCACTTAACAGGGCCTTGAAATCCATTCGCCGCAGACTGTGAACTTCCTCTCCGTGCGCCTGCCCGCTGGCCCTCTTTGAGCCCCAACCCCCCTTACTACCCCCATACTGGCGTCTGCCAGCCCGTGGCTCAGCAGCTGTTACCCTGATCGCCCCCCCCCCCCAGGACTCTGGGGCCAAGCAGGGGCCACCTGGAGGAGGCGCTTGGGCCCCGGAAACAGCGACAGCCTGGACTAAAAGGCAGAGCAGTGAGCCCTCTGCCTCTTCTCCCAGCCTACCAGGGACAGAGGCCATGTTCTTCAAATTCCAAACCACCAAGGCATTCTCGCTAAGTTACACCTCCATTTCTCATGGCCCTTGGCCATGCTGCTGACAGAGATGCAGGACAGTGGTCCACTTCTCCTCCTGGGATAGTTATGAAAGCGTGTGGTCTGAGGTCTAGTCCTGCCCCAGGTAGAATGTGTAACCTTAGGCTGGTGTGGTCCCCTCGGATTTTTGAATCCCTTAAGCTCTTGCCCACACAGCCCTGACATCTACCTACTTCCTAAATGAAACCTTGTCCTCTGCTTTCCTAGAATGGTCCTAGGTCCTTTCTTCCTAGACTGCAAAACACTTGGATGTTGTGTCCCAAACTTCATTGTTTATCCCACAGGCCCTCTGATGATGGAGAAATGGAAGGTCACCCCTGGCCACAGAGCATCTGCTATGACCACTCTCATGTCTTCTGCTTCATTCTGGTATTATTTCTGTGCACGAGGCTGAGGAAACTGAGGCTCAAAAAGGAGAACAGACTCATAGTCCCAGCCAGGAAATGTGTCCACAGCTGGCACCTTGGTAGTTGGAGTCTCCCATCCCGCTCAGAGATAAGCTGATGAAGCTCTCTGCTGACACAGAGGCAGCTTATGACCCATTTTGACCTGAAGCTCCATCTTAGCTCTCTTTTCTTAAAATTATATTATCCTTATGCTAAAATAAGGAGAAAAAGTATGGCCCACAAAGAAAATACTTCAAGGAGAGAGGAAAGGCCTCATGGGCCTCAAGTCTCCAAGCCCAACTGAATACCCACTAGGTGCTGGCCACTGGTAGCCACTTTCACACACCTTCCCTTATTTAACTATAACAACCTTTTGGGCTAACAGCTATCTAGGCCTTTGTACAGATGGGGAGACTGAGCCCCAGGTGGGAAGTAACTTGCCAGGGCCACTCTGAAGGGTGCAATATTTCTTCCATACCACCCCAACACACATACGTAAGGCCTATGCCCAGGAGATGAAAGATGAAATCTGCAGGAAGAAGTTCCCCTGCAGAGACTCTGGCCCTAAAAATGAGTGTGATGAGCCCAGAGAACCTCTGTGGCACAGGGCAAGGCTACAGTGTTTAGCCATGGTTTGCTCTCAGCCTTGCTAACAGGAGTTCACCCTACAGGGCTCCAGGGTCTGCCTGCCTCTCTCCCCATCTGTCTTTCTCATCCTTTCCCATTCTGCTGCTTAGCAATGAATTTGTTGGAAAGCTGGACTGAATTACCACCCATTACCCAACCTGCCTCATTCCAAATCCCTAGTATTAATTCAATCAATGGAGAGGAAGCAGGCTCCCTTCAGCCTCCTGTCTGGCCCGCCCAGCCCTGGCTTCCCAGTGCCTGCTGCAGCCCCTCTTCCTCTTTACACTTGCCCAGACTCCACACACCACTGACACATGTGCCTGTCGAAAAGGAACAGGTCTTCTACTCACAGAGGAGGCCCTCCTGAAAAGCAAACTGAGTGAAGACATGTGTGTATTCGATCTCTCGGTGAACATCTTGGGACACTACCTACCAAGTGCTGTCTTGAGCCTCTGCACGCAGAGCAGCAAATACTCCAGTCCTCATTCTTAGGGACCTTGCAGTCTACTGAGAGGCAAAGGTGAACAGGTAACAAACAAATCCTAAATTACCAAGATGCCCCAATTGTTATGGGAGCAATGAAGAAAATAAATCAGGCCATGAAATACACTGAAGGAGGAACTGGTTTAGCTCTAGTGGTCAGAGGTACCTTCCATGAGGTAGTAATATGTGGACTGAGACCTCATTGACATGAAGAGCTGGCTGTGTAAGGATCGGGGGAAGGGCTCAAGGGAGAAGCAGCAGCGAGCACAAAGGTGCAGAGGTGGAATGAGCATTCTGTGAAGAGACAAGAAGAGGGCATATCACATAAAGCCTTGCAAGTCTGGGAAATACTGAGCATTATTCCAATGTGATGAGAAACCAGTAAAGGATCTTAAGTGTGCTTAAGAACAGGACTGAGTTTGCGTTTGAGAAGGATCTTTCTGATGGCTCCAAGAGAATGGATTATTGAGGGGCAAAGGTAAGAATTCAGAAAATGTAGTGCATTAGTAAAGATGAGAGCAGATGATGACTGAGGCAAGCCTGGTGGCCACAGAGAAGTGGATATCAAGTAGGTAATCTGGATTCAAAGGGAATACTGGGCCCTCAGTGATGGTTTCTCCATATCTCCACTTGGATGTCCAGTCATTCGTCTTAAATATATTCTGGTCACAAAAGAATCTTGAACCTCACACACATATGCCACCACCACTACCAAGCCAGGCTGTTAGATAAGAATAAAGTTTATGGCACAGTTCAGGACCATAGCTACAGGTGGGGGTGGGGGGAGTTGCCATGAAGATGCAGTTTAAAGCCAAGCTTTTGATGAGATCATTTACTAAGAAGCTGTAAGTGGAGAAGGAGATCAACCCCCAGCGTCTGGATGAGCCTGCAAAGAACCAGAGAAGGAACAATCTGTAAAATGAAAGCAAAGCCAGAAACTGAGAGGGAATGATCAACTATACAGCAGAAGCTCCTAGGGGTGTGGTCCAGAAAGTCAATGCAGGTCATTGGACGTGGCAGTGGGAATCACTGGTGACATGTGCCAATATTTGTTTCAGTAGGGATAGGAGTTCATTGGGTTAGTTAGACATCAGAATGGATTATGGAGAAGCAGAGACATTGAGTATAGAAATTTTTTTAGTACTGAGGATTGAATGCAAGGCCCTCACACTGAGCTATATACCTAGTCCTTTTTTATCTTTTATTTTGATAGAAGGTCTTGTCTAGGTTGGGCTCAAACTTGTGATCCTCCTGTGTCAGTCTCTCAAAATACAGGATTACAGTGTGTACCACCATGGCAGGCTGTTTTTTAGAGTTTCAATATGAATAAAATCACAGAAAATGAGAAGTCATAAAGGACCAGAGAGATAGCTCAGTGGCATAGCACCTGCCTGGCAAGCATGAGATCAAGCATAAGCTCAATTCCCAGTAACAGAAATAAAAGTGGTAAGGTGAATGAATTGGAGGTTTTACTAAGCACAGGGCATTATTGGAGTAAGCATCCTAGAGAGAACAAGATAGTAAAATTCAGGATAGGTCAAAGAGTAAGATGACTAAACTTAATGTCTTGAAATTTATGTTAACAGTGATGGCAACATCAAGCATATAAGAGAATGGAGACTGACATGGGATGGACAATCAGATCCTTGAGAATAGAGAAGCGGGATGGTGGCTCTATGTTAATAAAGACATTGCCAAGAACACTGCCAGGATTAGGAAGTGAGAGGACATAGTGAGCCACAACCTGCCATCTTCAATGAATGGAGGATACTGACAAGTACTCAAAGAGACAGACTGAAGGCCGGGTTAGAGATGAGGCAGTCCAGAAAGCATCAATTATTTCAAAAGAAAAGAAAGTAAGTATTCTAAAATCAGCAATGAGAAATTAGGTAGTTATCATCCCTATCTCCTGCCTGTATGTGGTGTGTGTGTGGGGGGAACTCCAGGCCCCCAAATGCAGCAAGAAGGTTTTGTCCTTGGGGTATAACAATGAAAGAAATGGGCCTAAGAGATGAAGGATGCAAAGAAGGAGGAACAGTTGCTGGCAGTGGCACAGAGATGGCAGAAGGCATAGTGGAGGGGTTTCAGGTGCTCAGGAGAAATGGAAGATGAAGAAGCCCCAAGCAGAGGCTGGGTAGTGCAACGTGGAGCTAGAATTGAGGGGTAGTGGCAGACAAGGAGACTTGCCCCTCTTTGGTGATCAAGGTAGACTGGGACGAAAGTCTATATGGGATGCAGCAGTTTCATCCAGAAAGTTTGTTCCTTAGATCAAGCCAGAAGACCTGGGGAATATGCAGGACTGGTCACCGCTGAGGGCTGGTGGTGGTGTGGCTGAGGGTGAGCTAGTAGCTATGATCAGGGAAGCCCCATAGGGCTCTCAAAGGACCTGCATGGCAGTATCTCTGCCAAGGAAAAAGGAACAGAACCCCAAACAAGCGAATTATGGAAGTACATGTCCAATAAGGCACCCATGACCACACACCCTCATGTATATTCACATTTGTATGTATACAGAGCCAATCTCTCTGCACACACTAGGAATAAACATGTCAGCAAAACTGTATATATGTAAACATGCACATATCCAGGTACACATACTTTTACCTATATTCACATGTAATACCATAGGTCCAGCACACCAAAATGCCTATAGCACCCCATACCATCCTGTACATACACATATGCGCATGCACGCATGCAAACACACACACACACACACACACACGCACTCACACACATACATGCACACACACACATCTCAAACTGGGTTGTCTTAAGTCTTGCCAACCTCCAGACAGCAGAAAATCAAACTGAAGTTGAACAATCCAACCCAGAAAAGGGGGAGGAGATGCAGGGGCATGAGAATGAGGTGTGTGTTGGGGAAGTCAGGCAGCAAAGAGCAAAGGAGCCAAACGCTGAGGGGAAGAAAAACCCTAGACCATTTGAAAAAGGGAAAGCCTTCAGACAGATCAGGAATGTGAGCTGCAATTAGAATCGCTCCAAACATCTCTAGATTCACAGAGGATAGACAAACTGATTGCACAGGCAACACGGCCATCCCCAGCCTAAATAATGTCAACAAAGCTTGCATGTGTATTCATGTGTGTGTGAGAGCCCATGTGTGCACTCTTAAAAGCATGTGAGTGGTATGCAAAATGCACTTGACCACATGGCACGTTGCCCTGGGGAAGCCAGTGTCTGCTGCCACCACCACCCTTCTCCGTTACTCTGCCATTGCTGGGACAAAATACTCAACACTGAAAGTTAAAGGAGGAAACATTCACTGTATCTCAGTCTGTAGAGGCTTCAGTCCATAGCTGGTGAAGCCACGTTGCAGAGGAGAAGCAGAAAAGTAGCAAAGGAGCTGCAAGTGACAAACAGCAACAACAGTCCTCTTCCCAGCCCTTCTACTCCTTATATCCTAGCCAGACTGCCTGCCCTTTAGGATGGGCAGCATGCATACCTAGAGTGAGGCATGCTTAATGTTAGTATTGAACCATGAATCACTCTCAGTATCACTTGCTCTAGGTCCAGCCTCCTCTGAAAAACCCTACCTCAGACCTCATAAAGCTCTGCGGAGACACTGACAACCCCCAACTTGCCCTGTAGCTTCCTGCCTCAAGGACCTCCAGGCCTCTCATCTGACCTGCAATGCTGCTACCTCAAAACATGTAAGAATGAGGTGAGACCCAGAGGGGGCAGGACTTGTCCAAGATGGCAGAGCCAGCTGAGTTGGGCTTAGGGGTAATGAGGTGGCCAAGAGACTGCATTAGAAGACAGCAGCCCTGAGTTCTAGCCCCAGTCAGTCACTTAGTCAGGGCTGCCTGACTAAGGCCCCCATCCCTACCCTGTTCTGGGGCTCTGTAGCCTGAAGGGAGATCTCGGGGGTCTTTCCAACCTGGCCCTGAATATTCCTGCAGCACTGATTGTTATGAGCAGCAAGAAGCAGGGCCAGGCTGGGAGGAATGGAGAAAGAGCAGCTTTGGCTCCCTCAGCCCTAGGAAGATTTTTCTACCGGGGCCTGACCAAAGTCCTGAACACCAGAAACTGACACAGGCCCTAGAGGGGAATGACAGGCAGCCAGACACTGTCCCTCCCGAGTGTTCTCTCTGGCCCTCCTCTTCCCCTCTTCTCACCGTTCTCCAGGCTTTGCAGAGGGCCTTGGGACCAGCTGCCATCATCACTAACAATAGCCCAGCCAGCCTCGGGTGTGAAGGAACCCTTTTACTTGCAGGGTCCCAGAGGCCTGGCAGGTGGCTCTTGGTGTCTGTGGCCTCTCCAAGTCTGAGGGATCAGATTCTCCTTTCCAAACACAAGCCCCAGTTGCAGCCCAAAGCCAGGGGCCCCGCATACCACTCTCTTTGTTGCTTGGTATCCCAGCAACTCAGTTCACATGATCGGTGGCTTGGGTTCTGGGGCTCAGAGACCTAGTGATGATAACATGGCTCTCAGTCTAGTTCATCGTCGCTGAGCATTTGCTGTGTGTTCTATCCTTTGTGAAGGGCTTTGCATGTGTTAAATCATTGCTCTTTACAATAGTCCTTTGAGGTAGGTGCTATTAGCTCCATTTTACAGGTAAAGAAACTGAGGCATAGACCACTTGCTTAAATCACTGAAAGTCACACAGCCAGTCAGTGGTTCAACGTGGGTAATTTTTATCCATTTAGTTGTGGATTTCATCAGGAAGAGAAAAATTCTAATAGCAATGATAGCAACACTTAATACCCACACATTTTTGTTGCGTGGGTTTCCCTGTGTTTCTGAGAAACTGGCTTCAAGTTCCAGCCAGCCGTAGGGACCAGGGCAGCTAGGAAAGCCCACAGGCATGCAAGGGTTAAATCCTGTGTGCCTCCAGCAGGCCTGTCCTGCTTGCCAGTCATAGTCACAGGATGGTTCAAGGAGCAGCAGACACTCATGTGAGGGTGTACTAAGCACAGATGAGCTCGTGCTGCCCTGATGTCCCTTCCCCACATCACCTGGGGCTTCTTTGTTTCATTCTTCTCAGGGCTCAAAGAGACCACCTGAGATTTGAGGGTGGTTCTCTTCACATGGTACTAAAGGCATGGGACTCAGGGCCTCCACATTTTTTAGAAGCCTAAGAAAACATTTGAGTCCCAAGAAAAAGAAAGTTTATTGGCTCTAAAATATGAAAAGAAAACAGCAGAATTGGAATTAATAAATGTTCTGTTATATGTCTACCAAATGTAATTTAATATCAGCCTCATTGATTGTTAAATTTAGTATTCCTAAAAATTTCATTACATTTGAAAACAATTTGTTGGTTAGATTTCCTCTCATTGCAAGAATTCCCAAGTATGTACCATGATTACAAAGAAATCATAGCCAATTGGGAATGAAACAAGTTACTCATAGGCAAATAATTTTGAAAGTGGAATTATAAAAATCATTTAAAAAATTTAAGGCAAAAATTACATTTAATACAGGATGCGGGTGCATTTTCATATATGTGACAAGCTGTGGGATAGAGCCTTTAACAGGGAAAGCACCGTTGCCTGAGGAGGTCTGGAGATGACTGTGCCCTAAGTGGCAGGAGGAGGCAGGGTCCTGTGCAGGAAGCAACAGGAATATCTGGGAAAGGTCCATAGGCCATGCCAGGTACCAGTGCTTGGGTTGTTCCCCTCATCCAAAGAAAAGAACAAATTGCCTGCCCTTTCATGTACTGCCATCAGCCCTTATCAAAGGGCCTTTCTAGGAACAGGCCTGCCTGTGTGCCTTTCATAAGCCCAAATAGAAATAAACATCTGATAAAATGCAAGAAGCACACTGCCATGTATCAGCGGCATCCATTGGCATGTCAAGCCACTGCCCAGAGCACTGATCACTGGGATTCTCATGTCCCAGGGCAAGGACTCGCAGGAGGCATCGCCCTCCCAAGTTAGCATCAGCATAAATTGGAGGTCCCTGGAGAACCAGTCTATTTCTTTCCCTCTGACACCAAAAGCAGCGGAAGCTTCTGCTTCAGGCAGGCTCATGCTGGGAGGCCACCTCACTGCACACAGCACTGGGAAGTACACAGGCCAAAACTTACTTCTCTGTGACCTGGGGCAGGTCCCTTCCTGCTGAGTCTCCTGTGCCAGGCCCAGGGGTCTGCCCCAGAGTTAGTGTGAACATGCATGGAGGAAATGGATGGCAAGTGGAGAGAATCAGCCCTGGTACAGTAAAACCTCAGGCTGAAGAGCGGATTTGCTTCTCAGTTACAGAGACTCAGTGACTCAGGCCTCCTACCCTAAGATGCCTGTCTGCTCTGCAGGATCCCTGATACTCCAGCTTTGTGTCCAAGTCTTGTGTCCAAGTTGTGCTGGCAACATGACTAAGTGAAGCCTCTCTCTTGACAAATGCCCAGGAATCACAGGCGAACTTGGGAGCTGGTAACAGAGACTCACCATAGCTGCCAGCTGGCCAAGAGCTAAGATGACACCCTCTCGCCTAGTGCAGAAGTCTTTGCTTTTGCTAGTTCCGGCTCTCTCCTCCTCACCTCTCCCAGCAGAGGCCCACTGCGCAGCCAGTTCTGCCAAGAGCTCTCTGTCCTACTTACTGCTGTCGCTGATGCAGGGATGAACAAGACCAAGCAAGAGGCTGGTGGCATGATGCCAGCTCATCAATGACAGACCAGCATTCGGGCTAATCCACCATCTGCAGCTGGGCCACCCACTTTCTGAACCGATCACCTTGCTACCAGCTCGGGTGGCACTTTGCCCACTCTTTCAAATGCCATGTAACTGGTTTCACAACCCTGACTCCCTCAGTGTCCCCCTCCCACCGTGAGCCCTCCAGCCTCTGTGCTTTGCCACACTTTGCATGCAGCCCCACTGCAGTTTTTAGTGGCTCTCCACTGCTTGGCCTGGCATTTCTGGTTCTCTAGACTGCGTCCCTTACATGGCCTCAAAGACAGACTCACTGCAGCTTGGTCTCTGAATCTTTGGGGCCCCACACAGGGCTTTGCACAGAGTGTGTCTGGAACAGAATGAAGCAGTGGAGGTTGAGGGGGCAGGTAGCAAAATGGGAGGAATCTTATACCTCAGGAATCCTGTACCTCAGTCCTTCCAGCCTGGGGCACCAGAACTCAGAGGATCTGTGCCTAATCTTCTGTTTAGCTGTGTGATCTTAAGTAGGTCGCTTGCTATTCCTGGGAGCACTGTTTCCTTTGTTTGTTTTTTGTTTGTTTGTTTGTTTATTTGTTTTTAACAGGGTCTCAACGAATAGTCCAGGTTGGGCTACGAGTTCCAAAATCCTCCTGCCTCAGTTTCCCTGTTGCTGGGAATGCAGATATGTGCCACCATGCCCGACATCATCTCTGTTTTTATTGCCTCAAAAATAAGAATGCCAATGTCTCTGCTGCCTCCTGCAAAGGAGGAGGATGAGTGAAGGAGAAGACAAATGAGGCGAAAGGAGAGAATGACTGAGAAAATACAGGCAACTGCGTGAGTGGCTAACCAGTGTTGCAGCCTGCAAATCTGCCTGTCCTGAGAATTCCCGAGCTCCCTGCCAAGAGGAGAATGCAGACTCCCTGAGAACATGCAGACAGGCCAATGGCATCTGCTCACACCCTGCCTGTCGAGCCCCTCCCTGGTGGAGGAAACCCAATACTCAAATTGATCAGATAATGACTCACGTTGGTACCCGGGCATCCAGAAGATAAACCCCAGAGAGCTCTCTGCATCCTTTCAATCCTCTATCCCACTCACCAGTCAACCGAAGCCTCACTTGGCAGTTAATAATATGATTAACAACAAAGGCAGCTTGCACTTTTCATAAACTTACTGTAGTTCCAAATTTTTACATTTATTAACTCACTTAATCCTTACAACATTTCCCTTCATTTTCTCCATTTTTAGAGCTGGAAAATGAAAGGTTGGAGAGATTAAGTAATTTGCCCTAAATCACAGAATGAGAAAATGCAATGACTAGGTATTCTAGCCCTAGAGTAGTTGAGGCTTTTCAAAGCTGTTTTTCCCCCGCAACATGAGGACTTTACCCAGGGCCTTTACACTGAGCTACTTTCCAGCCTTTTAAAAAATTAAAAAATACTTTTTGAGAAACAGGAGCTCACTAAATCACTCAGTTGCTCAGACTGGGGTCAAATTTGTGATCATTCTGTCTTAGCCTCCCAGGGTTCTGGGCTACCATACCCAGCTGAAGCCCTGAGTTTAACCATTTTGCTGTACTATATCCCAGACCAGAAAATGAGGCTTAAAGCAAGGAAATGATTGACCTAAGCTCACATATACGGTGAGTTTGTTTCATGACCTGGTCCACGAACTCAGACTTTTCTTGCTTTCTACAACCTGGCCTCTTTGGTTAACTAGTTAATGGTTCCTATATGGATACTTGTGTGCTGTGGATGTGGATGGAGGACCTCTGGGGAAACCCCTGTGTGAGGGGAACAAATTGTACTTCTTATGTTGACAATTCAAGAAACAATTATCTCTGCCTTCGAGGAAACAGGAATTCTAATATTTAACTACAAAGCCAGGGAGTAACCCAGGAATTAACAATGGCCCTAGAAACAAAGGAAGGAACTCTTCATTTTCCCCCTTGGGCTGGCCCTGGGAGGGTGGAAGGGATGCAGGTGGAAAGGAAGGAACAATCATTTCCAATAAGGAAACTTCTGGGCAAAAGAAGCCTGGTGTGTTCCAGAACAGTGAGAAGTGCTGGGCCACGAGATTTGTTTTCTGTACGGGCAACTGAACTCAGAGCCTTTACATTGAGCTATATTCCAGCCTTATTTTAGTTTTTCTCTTAGGACAGAGTCTGAATTTCCAAGTTTGGCCTCATATCTATGATCCACCACCCCAGTCTCCTCAAAGACTGGGACTGTACGTATGTCCCGCTATGCCCAGCTTGCAACTACAAGATTTTATGGAAGAGGAGCAGGGACTTGAATGCCAAGCTAGGGAATCGGGACTTGATTTGTGCAGGTGACAGGGAAATCACTTACTTTCTGGTTACAGAGAGGAAAATCTCAGCCAAGCAATAATTTAAAGGGAACAGACATGGAGAATTCTGATACATGCAAACCTAACAGGATACTCAGGTCACAAAAGGAGCCAATGACTTGGGCAACGGCAAGCATTAAGATTATAGGAATCAGGTCTTCATTTGGGTCTTGGCAGAGCTTAGGGATTTGTACAAATAGGACAGAGAAAGGACCACAAAAGCAAGGAGTCCGGGAAGAGCAGGGAAAGCGGGCCTGGTTTGAGGCAGTCTGAGTTCTATCCTTACATCCAACCAGGCTGTCAGATGTGGCTTAGAGGAGGGGATACCTAGTGGATGGATAAGGCCCTGGAATCCAGTTGGCTGCCCCACCCTGGCCAGGGCCTATGTCTTGGGGATACCTAAGAGGCAAATCATGGCCTCCTTTTCCTCTGTGGGCAATCCACAGGGAAGCATCTGTCAGGGGAGTAGAAGGGCTGGCTTAACCACAAGGACGAGGCAAATGTCCTGGTTTGAGAGAAGCCAGACCTAACCCAGAGCAAACAGCTGTCCCTAGCTGGCCAAGGAGCCAATTAGAGTCAGGATGAGGTGGGGTCCTGCCTGCCTCTGCCCAGAGTCCTCAACTCCCAGATGGCAATCATTAGGTCTGCTCAGAGGATCCCTGTCAAGAGAGACTCTGGGATGCATCAAGGTGAAGGGGAGGCTGGCAGAGAAGACCCCTGTGCCCAGACCGCACACCAAGGGCCCCTGCGGCTGCTAGCTCCCTTGAGAGCATGTCAAAAAGACATTTCAAAGACCCTGCTGGCCTCTTATCTAGCACTGTGTGCCCTTGCCTCCCATTCCTCATGCTGCAGGCCTTGTGACCAACTCTTCTGAGGAATGGGGGTGGGGGCCTGTGGGCGTGGCCTTCACAGGGCACTCCTTAGTGAAATGGGCCAATTAGACAAAAGCTGCAAGTAAGCACACCACAGTGAGAATGTGGTAGCTAGAAATTCCCAGGACTCATAGCCCTGGCGAAGCAAGCATATATGGGGGCTGTGGCCAGTACCCCAAAGTCTCAATGTTATCATCTGTAAAATAGTTATTACTCCTTCTTCATTGGTCATTGTGAAGCTGGAGCAAATGACTGGGCACAGAACTCTAAACACAGTCACCAACTTGCAGTAAATAGTGCTAGGCCAGCCCTCCCACCTTTTGTTCCTACAGAGGGTATCAGGATGAAGCAGGTGAAAGTTTACCTGCCCAACAAGCTACTGCATACTAGAACTTGGAGGGTTCATGGTCATCTTCTACACCTTTATGGAGGACCGCCTGAGCAGCTCTCCTTGAAAGAAGAGCGACTGTCTCCATTTTGACTGAGCCTGACCCTATTCCCTCTTATTGAAATGTACAGAGCTGGCTAGGACTTCTCATTATCCTTTCAAATGGCCTTAAGCAGTGTATAATGGTCTAGCCGAGGTGCTGGTGGTAATTTTTGAAGATGGCATGCATGTTTCCCTGATAACAGGAGGAAGAGCCAGTGCTCCACGGTGTCAGCTGGGATTGAGCCTCGAGATAGAGGCTATGACTTCCTGGGGCTTGAAAGATTACACATCAGAGCTGAAGCACCAGACCCCCAAAATATTAGATACTAGCTCAATAGCATAATGCAAATTACTTCCTTTGTATATCTCTGAATATGGCGGAGGTGAATGCAGGCCTCCTACCTAGCCCAGCTCACAGTGCTCATCTTCTTCCCACAACTCCCTTCAGTGCTCACCTTCTTCCCACAATTCCTTTTCACAAGCCACTCCCCCTTCTCCAATGAATAAGGCCTGAGTGCAACCCTGGGTCTCCCTCTTTGTTCCAGAAGCCATTTTCATGGCTGGACCTAGGGCCCTTTTCTTCCCCATTAAATATATATATATATATATATATATATATATATATATATACATATATATATATATATACATACATATACATATACATACATATATCTTAGTGTCTTTGTTGTCACGGTGGATTGAGCTGGGAGTGGAATTCCAATAACGGGTTTTTAAGATTATAAGTTTAGACTTCTTTCTTGGGCCAAGACGAGAACCAGGAAGGGACTCCGACAACCTTACCTTCTCCATCCTGCTAACACAGAGGTCAGGTGACTCCTCCAACACCACATGGCCATCAGTGGCAGAGCTGTGACTAGAAACCAGAATTGCTTGCTTGCATCATAACACACTGCGAGACAGGCTGTGATTCAGTCCCTGCAGCAAAATTGCATGGTGTTCACTACTCCTCTGTGGAACTAGATGTGATAAGGACATCTCTAGATCTTGTACTTAGGAGGGCTGGCCCTAAAAATGGTGTATCCTCTACTTTTCCTCCATACCATGGCCCCATGCCGGAAGAAGGGAGAGGGAGAGGGAAAGAGGAAAGAGTGGAGGGGAAAGAGGGATCAAGGGAAAGGGGAGAGAGGAGAGAGGAGAAAGAAGAAGGGAGGGGAGAGGGGAGAAGGAAAGGGGAGAGGGAGAGGCAGAGGCAGAGGCAGAGGGAGAAGGAGAAGGAGAGGAAGAGGGAGAGGGAGAGGGAGAGGGAGAGGGAGATCACCTGACTCCAGTGGGCTACCATATCACATTGCAGTCTCATATCTCATTTGCTGTTCACCAATCCCTGGCCCCTTCTCTTGCTCTTTCCCGGGCAGATCTGCATGGTTTGCATTATTCCCTTTC
>PVKN010020317.1:0-15979 GCA_004027915.1 Capromys pilorides
AAAAAAAAAAGACATTTTGTATTTTATTAGTCAACACTCAAAAGGATTTAAGAATCATCTGCTCTTTGCAAAGTACTAGGTGCTATAAGGGACACAAAGACAAAAATGGCATGGTTCCTGCATTCACAGAACTTAACATTAACATGGAATATAAGTAGTAACTGGATCTAAAACAATATTTACAAGATATATCTTCTAATAGAGGTTTAGTTAAAAATATCCAGAATTTAAAGGTAGAAGCAGAATGAAAGCTGAGAAAATTTAACAAAGGAAGCTCTGAGTACTGATTCTAGCACTGATTGCAAGGCTTTTGTTGGTTATATCATTATAGGATGACAGCAAAAAATTACAAAGGTTAAAATGTATTTTATCAAAAAATAACTGAAATACTAAGAGGGCCTCTGTTCAGTCATTCAACTTTCAAAGTACTCATATTTTTGGTTATTACAAACTGAACACATACATACTGAAAAGAATTCATTTACAGAATAAGACTTTCATATATCAGCTGAAGAATAAGTCAAGACACCAATGTTGCCTGCAAGACATGATTTGAGGCACAGCACAACTGCCATCTATGTCTCAGAAGTTGAGTATTTTATTGTACTTGATGCTAATTAATTTATTAAAATAAAAAATGAGAAAAAGATATAATGGAAACAAAGCTCTGAAAATAAAGAGGTGAAGAGGGGTTGAAAGCAAGGGGTGAGAACAGGAAAAAAGAAGAATCAAGATGCACAGGTACAAATTCCCTATGATGAATGGATCATTAAGTATATCTAAGCTATAATAAAAAACTAATAATAAATTTTTTATTGAAAGGAGTAGAGGAGCAGAGCTAGGGAGATAGCTCTGTGGCACAAGTGCCTGCCTGGAAAGTGCAAGGTTGAGTTCGAACCCCAGTTCCACAAAAAAAAAAGGAGTAGAGGAATAGAGGAAAGGAGACATGTTGATAAGAGACATCCTAAAAGCTCTAACCCCACTAGAGTACTAACATTAAGGTGGTTGACCAAGCATTTAGCTGAAATAAAAGACACAAGCAAAAGAACATGTACTAAAGGTAAGCAATAAATGGTTGAAAACTGTATCTTAAAAGTGAAGTGTAGGGGCTGGGGAGATAGCTCAAGGGCACAAGTGCCTGCCTGGCAAGTGCAAGGTCCTGAGTTCAATCCCCGGTTCCACAAAAAAAAAAAAAAAAAGTGAAGTGTAATTAGAAACCTATTTTTACCCAGCTTTCTGGAAATGGACTCTAACATCTCAGTCCATTGTCTGATTTCAAATGCATTTTTAGAAAAGTATTAAGTAAAAATTAAAGAATCCAGGTACTTTATAATGGCAGTCACAAAATCTTGGGTACAATTCAAATGATTTTAAAAGTTTGAGCAGGCCTACCATAATCTGAGAAAATTTCAGATTATTAAACATGAATAATAAGAGTGAAAATTGAGCCTGACTTTGTTCCCTTAAAGACTCCCTTGATTCCTGATGAAATCTACAGGTCTGTAAATGCATTTAATCCACAGATAGCACTGTTCCATGACACCGGAGTTGAGGTACAATTACTCAGTAAGACAGAATGGCCTGTCCTCAAAGGGCTTGCTGTCAAGTAAAGCAAAAGGATCTAAAACCACTATCATAACATAAATACAATACCACCAAAGAGGTAAGAACACACTACAAGCAAATGGGAGGGAGCCATTAATTTTGCCTGGAAAATAAAGGATTTCACAGGGGAAGTCTCCAATATGGGCCTAGAAAGAGAAGTAAAATTACTACAGTCAGAAAAGAGGGTTATAAAGGGTCATAATCGGGGCTGGGGAGATAGCTCAGTAGAATAAGCAACTGCCTGACAAGCTCAAGGGTCTAAATTCAATCCCTCGGGGCCGGCGAGATGGTTCAGTGGTCTAAAGCGCCTGCTTAGGAGGGCTCAGGCAACTGCGGGGACTGCAGTTCCATCCCCGGCACCACATGCTGCGCCAGCGCCACCACCAGGGCAGGCTGAGCCAGCCACAAAATGAATAAATAAAGAAACAAACAAACACAACAAGCAAACAAACAAATAAATAAATAAATAAAATTAAAAAAAAATAAAAAATAATAAATTCAATCCCTGGTTCTGCAAAATAAATAAATAAATAATAAAAATAATAAAGGGACATAACCAGAGAAGGCACATGAGCCAAATTACAAAGGGATGAAAATTTAAGGTGTATTCAGAAACTGAGAGGAAGTCAGTGCAGAAGGTAATGTGACAGAGCCAGGTGTGGTAGTGCAAGTCTGTAATCCTAGCATTCAGGAGGCTGAGGCAGGAAGGTCAGCTACAGAGCTTGCTCAAAAATCTGAAAACAAAGAAGGTAATGTGATATAAGAGTATAGACTGAATAGAAGAACCAAAAGATTGAGAAGCAGCACGTCCCAGTTCTGCCTTTTAGTGGATGACATGAGATCTTTAGTTGACCAGTTAAGCAGTGGACAGCTGTATTGTTTTAACTTACCTAGCATCAAAACTGTTGTGAAAGGACATGTCAGAGCCTATGCCCCACTACAGAAGCTACAAAAAGGTAGGTGGTCCTTCCCAGACACCCCTGCAGCTAGGGCATAGGCCACTTAGGAGGAGCCTTTTAGAGCTTCCAATGATAACAAACAGCTGGCTGTGGCATATGTGCCATAGCACTACCACCACGGGCATACACATATAAAATAAGCTCTGCCAATTACAAACACCTGCTCAGACTTTAAATGAGAAGCTAATGTCCCACGGAGGGTATGGGCTTAAAGGAAGGTTCTAGAAACAGCAACAGACTGAGAACGTGGGGCAATAGTGCCAAGTAACATTTCACTGCAAAAGCTATAACATCAAGTACTTGATCATGGTTGACAATGACCTTCTCACTGACCAAATTCTGTGCACAATTTTAATCACTGTTTTTCACAAAGTAGCTCCAGGTTGGCATTCCAGTTCTCCTGGATTTCTGCAAACACAGTATTCAAATGAATTCCTTTTGAGTGGAAATCAGATAGAGTTGGTTCCTGTAGCTTACAACTGAGACTCTAATACAGAGCCTGAGGGTTCTCACCCATGAAATGAGGTCACTGTGCCTGTTTCATAAAGTTTTAAGGATTAAAAAAGGGTAGCTACCTTACTTTGCACTTACAAATATAGAAGGCAATGATGTTTGCTTGTGTATAGATACAGAGTAGTCAAACACACACATACATACTTCACAAACACCACACCTAGCTGATCCACAGTGAAGCCTCAGAAAGCAAAAATAAAGCAGAGGTTTCCTCAAGGAAGACGAAATGTAGCACTGTTTATAACTGGATGCTTGCCACCTGAATTGCATGAAGAAAGAAACCATGTCTAGTCTACCAATCATCATAATACCAAAGCTTGGCAGAATGCTTGTGCCTAGCAGATACACAATGTTTCCTGAGTGAACCACTGTACCCATTTTGTAGTCATTAAAGGCTCCCATCTCTTTTCATACATAATAACACCTATTTATAGACCTTTCAACTTTTCACAGCCATTGTGACAATGTTCCACATTCTAACACTTGAGTAACACAAAGGCTAGGTTTTCTTTTTTGGAATATGTCTCCAGTGCTTCACGTAAGTGAGATAGAAAAAAAAAGGCACAAAAAAATCCAGTTACAAAAGTTAAATATTTGATTCAAAATTACCATCTAGAGTACCTCCACCCTCCCCCAAAGCAGAAAGACACCCTAGCCTGCAGCAGTCTTTCAGGTAACAATCATTCAGTCTGCTCTAAAGGAAAAATTCCAGTCACAAGTCCCAGGCAACTACTTAATCAACACCATGACTTAAGAGGGGTCTCAAGATTGCTCAGTATCCTCCAGAGAGTGATTTCTTGATGTTCACAGATGGTGCACAGTTTTAGGATGAGGAAAGGGCTTAGTGGCAAATCACTGATGGAGGGCTGCAGAGACTGTTCAGGTACTCACATCCTACATGCCATTTGTAATCCAGGCTAGTCGACCCTCCAAAATAAATTGTCTTTAAAAACGTAAGGCTAAAGAACAAATTGATATCTGTGATTTACAACTAGCTGAATGCAAAGGAAGCTGATTAGGAAGCATGCTCTCATTAATGGTGATGCATTTGAGTGACAGGAGGTATGACGCTCGGGCCAAGAAAATGAAGCATCTGATTTTAAGTTAGAAGTTCAATGAAGTTAAGTCACACTTTAGCTTAACGCTGTTCAAAAATCAGAAATCAGACAAACTCATTTATATTCTTGTATTCTATTTTTGGAAATAAAAGATTTACCATTGCCAACTGAGTGATATACAGGGCATCTGAAATACTGAACTGATACGTTTTTTTCTCGAAACTTCACCAAAATTGACTATTGTGAAACTATTTCTATGTACCACTCAATAACTTTCCATAGAAATATTTGAAAGGAAAACCTACTAATGCATAAAGTAGAAACCCATTTGTATCTGGAGACAACACTTAGAGCTTGCTTTCCTGCTCAGTTACAACACACACCGATTTTCCTGGGACTTCCTCAAAAGGGAGACGCTATTATGGTCTGTCCTGACACTCACGCTGACGGGGGGTGGGAGTAGCGAAAATCTTCCAGTCAGGACAGAGCCCCACTGGGACCAGTCTGGATGAAGTTGTGTCCAGCACGTGGATAAGACTCACCAAAGGAAACAAAACCGGACAACGAGACTCTGAGGCAGAGATGAGGAAGCCTCTTGAAACCTTGCAAAGTAGTTTGTCAACAGTGAATAGCCCTTCCAAACCCCGCAGGGTCCTCGCTCAGAATGACCAAAATCTACACCCAGACCGACCAGCGGAGCGAGCCACACATGCGCGTCCCTCTGAAGAAATAAAGCAGAGACACCCTCCCCCCAACACCTGCAATCATGCCGCGGTTCCCCCACACGACCAAACCGGCGCCCTAAGCGCGGAGTGCTCCCTCACCACTCGCCCTCAGCTCACTGTCCTCGCCGTGCACGGGCGCCATGGTCTCAGTCTCCCGATTCCGCGCCAAACAAGCCCGAAACTGGCGCGGGGACCGAGATAGGCGCCAGCCCGAAAGCCAATCAGCGGCTTGGGAGGCTACGGACTTCCGCCCGGAAGGCCACTGACGTGCCGCGCCGCTCTGTGCCCCGCCCCCAGCCTTCCCGCGGGCGCGCGTTTCGCGCCCGGTGAGGAAGAAAATGAGCTCCGAAGAACCCCCGAGGAGAGCGGAAGAAAGAGGCGGTCGGGCGCTGAAAGGGAGCTTCAGGGAGAGTCTGCGCAGGCGCACGCACGGTATTGGGAAAAGATTTGGACGCATGAATAGGGCTGATTCTGAGAGATGATTTTCCCGGAAAAGAGGCGCGGACGGATAGCCAGTGGGCACGGTTGGACAGGGTTCCTCTCAGCCTGGGAAAGCAACTGCCTCCTGGTGTGCATGAGGACTTTTGCCAAATATTTTGCCTCTCAGAGCAGAGTGTGAACACAGTCGCTGTGTGAATAAATAAATGTGTGTATAATATATATCTATAAAGATATATGCACTATTTTAACCAAATGACTGTAAGTAGCCTCACCAGTATGCAGCAATTTGATCTGTCTCCTGACAGTTGCACTTGAAAAAGAAACATCACCTGTGTGGTTGCAAAAATACTCTAACTTGAATCTAACCATAAACAATGAGATGAGTTCAAAGTGCAGAACGACCCACCAAGTATCTGCCTGAACTCCTCCCAAAGTTAGTGTTTTTTTTTTGTTTTTGTTTTGCTTTGTTTTTTGTTTGTTTTTGCGGGACCGGGTTTCAAACTCACGACCTTACACTTGCCAGGCAGGCACTTGTGCCACGGAGCTATCTCCAGTCCCCAAAGGTTAATGTTATGAAAAGCAAAAACGACATTAGATTCTCATACAGTGCATGCAATATATGTACTTCATTTTATCTTATTCAAATTAGATGTAACATGTTTGGTTGCTTGGAAATTTGTTCACTTTATAATTCACTTAATATGATAGGATATTATTGATATATAGTGATACATAACACACAGTAATTCACTCTTTGACACACTGTTTAAAGTTCTACTTCAGATTTATGCCTACATTTCCCTTTTACAAAACTGTTAAAAGTTTTAGTTTTGGTGGCTGGGGATAGCAAGGTTGTGAGTTCGAACCCCGGTCCTGCAAAAAAAAAGTTTTAGTTTTATTTTTAAGTTTATTCCTCGCAGGAGGGAACCATTTTGGCTAGACATCAGTAAAAACTACACCAGTTTTTCCCACACCAATTTCATCTGTTTTATCACTTTCTATTTTTTTTGTTTGTTTTTTGTTTTTATGTTACTGCCAGCTCAGCCTGCCCTAGGGGTGGGGTTGGCACAGCCTATGGTGCTGGTGATCGCTGTTTCTGCTGTTGCCTAAGCTTGCCTCAGCAGGCGATTTAGACCACTGAGCTGTCTCGCTGGTCCTGTTTTATCACTTTCTTCATGGAAGGTGAAAACTAAGAGTTTCAAAAAAATTTTTTTTTCAATACTGCTATGATCTGAAAGTTTGTGTCCTCTCAAAATTTGTGTGATGAGGGGCTGGGGAGATAGCTCCGTGGCACAAGTGCCTGCCTGGCAAGTGCAAGGTCGTGAGTTTGAACTCCAGTCCCACAAAAATAAATAAATAAATAAATAAATAAATAAATAAAATTAAATTTTAAAAATTGTATGTTGAAACCTAATCACCAGTATGGTAGTACTATGAGAGCAAGCCTATGCAAGTTGATTAGGTTGAGGAGGAGAGGCTAATGAATGAGATTGCTGTCCTTATAAGAGTCTCAATAGAACAAGTGCAAGGTTGTGAGTTCAAATCCCAGTCCCGCAAAAAAAAAAAAAAGTCTTGATAGAACTCCCGTACTATTTCTGCCATGTGAAGACACAGCCAGAAAGCGACCTCTCTGAACCAGAAAGCAGACTGTCACCATACTCTGAATCCGCTGGCACCTAGAATCTTGTAGCTCTTGGCCTTGAGAAAAGGGAAAAATTAATTTGTGTTCTTTATAAGCCACTATAACAATTCCTGGTATTTTGTTATAGCAGCATGAACACAGAGAACTATAGACTTAGCTTGGGAGCAAGTACCTGTAGAACACTTTGATATGGTGATATGACTTCTGAACCTGCACATTCAGATGAAGCAGCATATGACACAGGAATATTCTTGGAACCTATTCCTAAACTAGGAGTTCCATCAATAACTAGTATGAATGTGACAGCCTCTTCAACCTGCATAAACAAGTGACACTAACTAAACTAAATGCAACATCAATTTCACTGCTGCATAGAGTTGGGCTGGTATCATAGCTCAGTGGCATAAATGTCTGCCTGGCAAGCACAAGGTCCTGAGTTCGACCCCCAGTAACAAAAAAAAAAAATCAGAGTGCATAAAGTAATCCCAAAATCTGTGTACTCCAGCACCAAAATGAAGGAAGGGAAGTCTATCAAAAGGACAGGTGAAACTGATTGCTAAATCTTTAGGAGCTTTTTTTTTTAGGGAAGAGTCTATAGGGTGTTTAGGGTTGAATTACTAGATTGAACTTGTAGTGATCCACCTGTTTATAGCCTCCCAAGAGCTGGGACTACAGGTGCACGTCACCACGCCCAGTGTCAACATGCTTGTCTTTTTTTTTTTTTTTTTTTTTTTTTTTTTTTTTTTTTTTTTTTTGTAGTACCAGGAATTGAACTCAGGACCTTGTGCTTGCCAGGTAAGCACTTACTCCACTGAGCTATCTCCCTGGCCCCCTTCAGGGACTTTGTAATCTTGTTAAACTGTCAGTAAACTGAATTCAGTCATAGTTGTAGTATTTATAACATGAGACTTGGCAATTGATACAAATCAGAGCTCTTTTATTCCTTTTGGGAAGAGAGAGATTACCAGCAAATCAAAACATTGTGAGCATGTGGCTTCTTAGCATGCTTGCAGCTGCCATAATGTCCCTTGACTGACCACCTTCAGATTTCTACTAGGGAAAGAAACAAATATTAAGGATATTTAAAGATACTATTTGTGAGTTTCTCTTATGTTTAATCCTAACTTAATTCTGTGAATTATACTTATTTAACTTCATTTATGTTATTTATCGAAACAGTTAAATAAACAGCAAATGGAAATCCAGCCCACTTCTTCTGAGCAACATTGTTTTCAGAGCCACCTCAAAGACCCTTATCCAGACCATCTACAGTGGCACAAATGGCCAATAAGAAGTGATTTCAGCTTAGCATCTCCTTTTGTGCTCATTCTCCTGATTCCCTCATACTTCTGTGAGATACTTAATATTTTCTCACAAGCTTGTTGTTGTTGTTCTGGGAATCTAACTTAAGACCTTGCGCTTGCTAGCCAGGCTCTGTGCCACTGAGCTATATCCCCAGCCCTCTCAGAACTTCTTTTCCTCCTCCTCCCCATCTTCTTTCTGCTCCCTCCTTTCCTTTCTTTTTTTTAAATGTATTTTTAGTGGAGGGTCTACAGGGTCTCACTATACAGATTGGACTCGCAGTGCTCATCCTGTTTTCAGCCTCCTAAGTGCTGAGATTACAGGTGCACACCACCATGCCCAGTCTCCTTCCTTTCCTTTCTCTTAAATTGGAAGTGAGTTCTGTGCTTACAATGAATAGCTGTGGCTGACACACCATTCTGTTTCTTTGCTTTAGTCTCGTACTTAGGAGTCCCCTGGTTAGGAATTCAGATACATCAGGACAAAAGAATGCTAGATAGAAGATGAAAGCATTTCCGCATTCAAGAAATGATGGTCTCTACAACCAACTATAGGCATTTATTCTAGTTTAAACATGTCTACTGGGAGTTTAAGGAAAGTAGGACTATCCCTAAGAGACCATCTCTGGTTGTTCTAAGGGAATCTAGTCAGCACACATAACACTGAACACAAGACCCTGGGCTAAAAGACCAAGAAGAGGTGACCAAGAAGCCTTCCCTACAAGAATCCAGCACTTGGCACTCCCAAGCCACAATACCATACACATAGCCTCTCTGACTAGGGAACCTCCCCATAAGGTTTGACCTTCACAAGTACATTCTACGAACAGTTGATACTTAAAATTCTTTCCAGGGCCAGCCAGCCAGCTCAGTGGGCTAAAGTGCCTGCTTAGCCAGAGCACAGAGGCTGGATTTCAATCCCCAGCATACTGTGCTGTCCCCACCCCCAGGGTGCGCTCAGATGGCCATGGAGACTGGGCGTGGTGACATGCACCTGTAATCCCAGCACTTGGGAGGCTGAAAACAGGAGGATCACTATGAGTGTAGTGAGACCCTATAGACCTTGTACTTAATATATAAAAAGTTTTTTTCTTTGTTTTGCTCTTATAACTTTTTTGTAACCAATTTTACAGGTTTTTATCTGGTAACCTAAACAAGTAAAGATAACATTATGAAAAACAACAATCTTTGTCAAATTTCTATTACTTTGTTTAATGAAATTCTCTACCATTTCTAATTTTTACCATTTTGTATTTTCAAGAAGGGTTGTTTTTGTTTTTTGTTTTTGGCTGGCTCAGGCTGCCTTAACAGTGGGTATGGGGATCGAACCACCATCCTCTGTGCCTTACTGGGATTGCCCGCGCAGGTGCTTAAACCACTGAGTTAACCCAAAAGCCCCCACCATTTTGTATTTTTTTTAAAGTGTTTTTATTGGTTTGTTTGTTTGGTACAGGGTCACGTTATACAGCTCAGACTCGTAGTGATCCTCCTGTCTCAGCCTCCCCAGGGCTGAGATTATAGGTATCCATCACCTAGTTTCTGTGGCTGGCTCAGTGCACCTGGGGTTCCTGGCCAGCATGTCATGCATTACCAGGGATCAAACCCAGGTCCTTGTGCTTGTTTGCCAGGCAGTCGCCCAGACTGCAGAGCCATCTCTCCAGCCCCATTTTATATTCTTTAAAAAATGAAAAAAATACATCTCTGACTTGCCTCTCATAGTAATTAAGGATTCAAGATTTTTGGTCATTCATCCCTGTCAGACAAAATAATCTTCTTGAAGATAGTTTCCTAGATCCATTAAATCGAGAGGAGGGGAAAACATGCTACAATTAGACATTTATTATTCCACTTTCTAACCATTCCTATTTTTTTTAGTTTTAATTGAGCTTTATTTTATTTTGTTTGTTTTTGGTGCTGAGGACTGAACCTAGGGCTTCCAGCTTGCTGGGCAAGTGTCCTACTGCTGAGTGAAATCCCCAACCCTTCCTTCCATAGTAGTTTTATTTTATTTTATTATTATTGTTATTATTTGGTACAGGGTCTCACTACACAGCTTGGACTCACAGTGATCCTCCTGTCTCAGGCTCCTCAGTATTGGGATTACAGGTGTGCATCATCATGCACAGTTTCAGTGGCCAGCTTGGCATGCCCAGGGTTCTGGGGGCCCACAGGGCATGTGGCACTGAGGATCAAACCTGGGTCCTTGTGCTTGCCAGCCAGGTGCCTAAACTGCTGAGCTATCTCCCCAGCCCCACCATTCCTATTTCAGATCTATTAATAACAACTCAGCTATTTTTTGATTCCAGAATATCCATTGGCAATTTAAATGTGTGCTATCCATGTAGATATGTTACCACACATCATACCCTGTGAGATTTAATCTTGGATGAAGATTAGAATATAAAACAGTGAGTTTAGAGGCTATGTTCTTTAATGATTTAAATCTCACCTGCCATATCCCTAGTGATTTCTAGAGAAAAAAGTCATTTTCTTAGGATGATCATAGAAATTAATTAACAATACCCAGGCATGCTGGCACACAGTTGTAATCTCAGTACACTGGGGGGCCAAGGTAGTTCAAGGCCAGCCTCAGGTACAT
Source organism: Capromys pilorides (assembly GCA_004027915.1). Lineage (NCBI taxonomy): Eukaryota > Metazoa > Chordata > Mammalia > Rodentia > Capromyidae > Capromys > Capromys pilorides. Next base: position 10,844 of record PVKN010020317.1, read on the forward strand.
ACTGAGTTCAAGTTCAGCCGGAACTCTATTCACAGCAAGACCCTATCTCAGAAACAATTAACAAGCAATAAAAACAGATATTTGCATATACTCTACATCTTAACTAAAGAGCACTAATTAAACTAAGTACTTAGAGTGAAAATTAACTATATTCTGACACCTATTTTTATGGAGTCAATTTTAGGCACCGAGGGCAATGTATTTAAATTCCTCCCTCAAAGCCACTACTGTAGGATGTCCTTGGTCCAGCTACCCTAGGAAACAATGTTAGATCTGTGCCCCTAAGTGATTCAGCATGAATTGTTGACCATTGGGCAGGTCCCTTGTGATAACAGCCTTAGCTCACACCATGAACATGTCATGTTATTGTGAATAACACCTACTGCCACAGACAAATACCCATACTAATACTTTCTAAATGAGCAGCCAAAACTGTCACTTATGAATGGAAAACTAAAACTCATCTGGGAAGTATTAAAGTCATTGGAATAAGACAAAGAAATATGATGAGTTTGAGGGCCAGCGGTATAGCTCAGCCGACTAAGCACTTGCTTAGGCAAGCGCAGGGGCCAGGGTTTGGTTCCTGGCCCCGCCTGCTACATTGGCCCCGCTCTGGAGTGCGCTGAGCCGGCGGTGGAGTCCGGGCGCGGTGGCGCTCACTTGTAATCCCAGCACTTGGGAGGCAGGAAACAGGAGGATCACTATGAGTCTGAGCTGCTAGTGAAACCCTGTAAAAAAAAAAAAATGATTTTGAATGTTGGTCAGCTGGTTGGTTGGCAATGAATTTGAGCAGAGGATGACAGCATGAGATTTTCGCAAGTTACAGCTGGTGGTTATTCCACAAAACAGTGGTTCTCACACTTAACTACAAATCATACGAGCAATTCGTCAAACCTTTCAGACCTAGTAGTTTTTCAGAATATTAAACCAGAATTTTTGAGGGTGGGATTCCAAAACAGCCAATGTTGAGAACACATGGTCTAGATGAGGCATTGCTAAGCCTTCAAAGGCAAATACCTGAGCACCAGAGCTTGGACGTGCCTTTCTCATAAGGAAAGAGGATTCCTCTCCTACCTATATTATAGCATTTAGCATGATGGCCTCTTTTGAATTCAGTACAATCTGGGTTACTCAAAAGATTTTAAGAAAAGTCAGCGCTAGTTTTACTAGAAATAATACAAAGGATTCCACCTTTGGTATCAAGCATCTGTAACCAACAGAAATCACAGTCTGACGTTTCTATGGTCTGGGTTTAAGAAATGGAAAATTCTTCTTGTAGTCATCATTTTTTACTTCATCATATTATCCTTCTCAATAGTAAAGACAAACTATTTTGTTTTCCTTCGTGCTTAACTATTCATTGAATAATTTCCACCTGTGAGTCAAACTTGACCAGTAATTTAGCCACAATCAAGAGTTTGTTTTAAAAAATCTGACATGAAAGTAGGAGGGAAACTATCAGACAAGAGGAAAAGACTGGTGTGGGGGGATAGGGATCTAAAGGAGGGTGATTGTACTGGTTGATACATTGTGTTAACTTGAGAAGTTTAATTAAGTGACTCAGCAGAGAGCCAGGATTTTTACTTAGTAAACATCCTCATCCTGCGGAAGAGGAAGGCATGCATGGACATTGTGTCAGCTCTACATGCCCAGCCCCAGGGTAGCTTGTTTATAATATAAGGAGGGGAGAGAGATTGGCTGGGAGCCTCTGCTGCTGACCTTCCCTTTGCTCTTCACTCTTTTCTGCGCCATGAAAAGTTGCCCTTTGCCATTCTGCCTGGGAGACAGCCGAGTATAGACCGAAACCTCCACAAACTGTGTGCTAAATAAACCTTTCCTTCCTTAAGTTTGGGTATTGGGTATTTTGCCTCAGCAAAGAGTGGAAAGTAACCAAGACGGAGATATTATATGTATGTATGAAAATGGTACAAGGAAGCCCAATATTCCACAAAATTAAGGTGCACTAATAAAAATATATAGGAAAAGATGAAATAAATTAATAAATGTAAAGACGAATTTGTTTAAAAATCTGCTTTAAAAGATCACTGTAGAAGGCCTGGCCAGATAGCTCAGCAGACTAAAGCACCTGCTTGAGCAGGTGCAGGGACTGGGGTTTGATACCCATCGTGCAAGACCACCCAGGGCATGCTGAGAAGGCGATTGAGACTGGGTGTGGTGGTGTTTGCCTGTGATCACTGTGTTTTGGAGGCTGAAAACAGGAGGAACATTACGAGTTCGGGCTGTGTAGAGAGACCCTGTAGACCCAGTACTAAATACATAAAAAAGACCATCTTAGAAGCAAAAAGTATTAAAAGTGGTGGTGGAGTACACCCTTCCCACTAAACATTCCTAGCAAGGTAAATCCGCTGAGACGTTATATACATCATAGATAGATGTCCTCAAAGCCATATATAAATTATCCCTGGGGGTCGGCAAGGGAGCTCAGCGAACTAAAGCACCTACTTAGGCAAGCTCAGGCAAGTGCTATGACTGGTGTGGTTTAATCCCCAGCACCACAGGATGATTGTGCCCCCAGGGCAGGCTGAGCCAGACAGAGAGTCCGGGCATAGTGGTGCAGGCCTATAATCCTAACGCTGGGGAGGCTGAAAGCAAGATCACTATGAGTCCAAGTTGCATAGTGAAGCCCTGTAACAACTAAATACGTTAAAAGTTAATCAATTAAAATAAAATATCCTTAGCTCCAAAACAAGATCTTGCCTTTTTTTTTTTTTTCTTTTTTTTGCGGGACCAGAGTGCGAACTCACGACCTCGCACTTGCCAGGCAGGTACTTGTGCCACGGAGCTATCTCCCCAGCCCCTCAAGATCATGCCTTGATGTACATTTTTCTCTATCTGCATAAAAATGATTAGCTACACTTGATAACTTACTGTTATATCCGTACTTTGATACAGTGGACACATTTCTGTACGTTAGGCCACTGTATATTTTATTAACTAAACTTTTAATTTTTTTTAACTTTTAAAATAAATTTATTTCAAGATCATTGTAAATTCATAAGCATTTGTGAGAAATGATGCAGAAAGATTCCCAAGTACCCTTTTCCCAGTGCATAAACATTCACTCAACCAATACATGATCATAAATACATGGATTTCTACACAGTATCCTCTAATAGTAACATCATGCAAGACTAAAATACTATACTACAAAGATATTGACATTTATATGCCCGAGATATAGGGCATTTCCAATTTTGTGTAGGAGTCTTACTTGGACATGTTTCATTTCTCTTGGGTAAACACTTAAGAGCAGAACTGCTGAGTCGTACTATGTTCAACTCCAAAATAAACTGCTGAACTTTTCCCAAGTAGCTGAGCCACTTCACGTTTCCACTGGCAAAGAAAGATCCAGTTGTTCTGCATCTTCAGCAGTCCTTATTTGAATTTTCATCAAAGTGCATATATATTAACATCTCATTGTGAATTTTAACTTGCACTGTGCTGATAACTAAAGGTATTTGTGGATTTTCTGGTGTACTTTTTAGCCATTCATAAGTGTTATCCTTTCATTACATTGTTGTTGCCCCCCATACCTTTTTCTGCTTTTCTGTTTCAATGAAAAAGTTCAAATGGTTCCATTTTATTTTCTCTCAGCATATAGTTCACCTTCATATTTTAAACTTTTTAGTGCTTTGCCACAGTATTTCAAATATACAGATAGAAACAGTCTAAATCCACTTCCAGGGGGCTGGGGAGATAGCTCCGTGACACAAGTGCCTGCCTGGCAAGTGCAAGGTCATGAGTTCGAACCATGGTCCCACAAAAATAAATAAATAAATAAATAAATAAATAAATAAATAAATAAATAAATAAATCGATCCACTGCCAAATAACACTGGTGCAGGGCCTGTCAGATAACTCAGTGGTCTGAGCACCTCCTTGGCAAGCACAGGGACTGGAATTCAATTCCCAGCATGCCTAGCTGGCCATCAAGACAGGGTGTGGTAGAGCATGCCTGTAATCCTAGTGCTGGGAAGGCTGAGACAGGAGGATTACAAGTCTGAGCTGTACAGCGAGACCCTGTACCAAATATATTTTTAAAAAATCTAAACAGCCAAATAACACTGGTTGCAGACACCTTTTTTAAAAAATATTTATTTATTTATTTAATGGCCCACTCAGCCTGCTCTAGGGGTGAGGCTGGCACAGCATGTGGTGCTTGGGATCAAACCACAGTCCCTGCAGTTGCCTAAGGTGTCCTAAGCAGGTGCTTTAGACCACTGAACCATCGTGCCAGCCCCCAGTTGCAGACACCTTTTAACTGTGGATCTCAATTCCTCCCTCCCATCCCTTGTCATATTGTCTTTCACTTCACTTATCCACATACTGTATAATCAAAATTGTTACTATTTCATTTTATTTTTCAAATCAACTTAGAATAAAGACAGTAAAAGATTTCATATTGGCTTCATTTATTCCTTCTCCAGTGTGCATTTTTTTATGTATTTGGTTGTTGCAGGATCTCAATACACAGCTCACACTCATAGAGATCCTCCTTTTAGCCTCCCCAGTGCTGGGATTACAGGTATGCACCACCATGCCTGGACTCTGGCCAGCTCAGCCTACCCTAGAGGTGGGGCTGGCATGGCATGTGGTGCCAGGGATAGAACCCCAGTCCCTGCACTTGCCTAAATAGGCACTTTAGTCAGCTGAGCAGTCTCACTGGTCATTCAGTGTGCATTTGTTTAGGTAGATCTCAATTACCTTCCTCCTGAAGAAATTTTAACATTTCTGGCAGGGAAAGTCAGCTGGTGAGGAATTCTTCCTCTTTTTGTCTGAGAAAGTCTTCATTCCTCCACATTTTTGGTGCTCTAGCAACTTTATTTTTCTTTCTTTCTTTTTTTTTTTTTTTGCAGAACCAGGTTTTGAACTCATGACCTTGCACTTGCCAGGCAGGCATTTGTACCACGAAGCTATCTCCCCAGCCCCTAGCAGCTTTATTTTTAAAAGATTACACCTGTAAGGAAAAGTTATATCAAACCAGAATATTAAAAAGCATGAATACATTACAAACAACATTTAACTTTCTTTTTTATAATTTTATTACTTTTAATAAGAAATCACAATGAGATAGTTTCAAAACACATTAATAAGACAGCCACAATAATACAATGC
>PVKN010020318.1:0-15973 GCA_004027915.1 Capromys pilorides
ATCAACTTTAGTGAGAAAGAAATAAGATTGAGACAGTTTCAAAACAGGTTAGTAGGACAGCCACAGTAATTAATACAATATTGTTGTCTTCATATGTGTCCAGTGTTTGATGAGAAATGACAAGTTAGCTACCCAAAGATCAAACAGCTAGTAGATCCAGGAGGGCTAGAGTCATTCATACCAAGAGCTCAGGTTGTGAGCTATCTCACACTCTGTGCTTCAGACCAGTGCTGGGCTATGGGTTCAAGACATACATATTGACAATGAAGCTACAAGACTTGGCCATGGCAGCTCACCTGCCACTTCAGTGCATGAGGAAAACAAAACTATGACCAGAGATTTTAGGGGCTATGTGTTAACATATGAGACATGCCTAGCTTGGTCCAGGGTAAATGCAGTATCTGGTCATCTCAGCTACATAAACATCTAAAATTAAGTTACTACCACCTGTCAATACAATACATAAAATGGTTAATGAATGTTAAAATTACATCATAGTATCAAAACAAAATACTTAGGTAAATAAGCAGTTTTGGGGTAAAGAATTATTTTGAACAGATAATAAAGACAGAAGTAATAAAGAAAACAGATAAAAGTAGGGGCTGGGGAGATAGTTCAGGGGCATGAGGGCCTGCCTGGCAAGTGCGTGGTCCCGAGTTTGATCCCCGATTTTACACACACAAAAAAAGAAAGAAGAAAGATAAAAGTATCTCTGAAGTCAGAAAACAGCCCAGCTCTTCCATGTAAAAATTACAAAGAAAAGGAAAACTTGGCATGATGTACAATAAAGACATTAACAATGAATGCAGAAAATGATGAATCATCTTACAAATAACTAAGTGTGTGAAGAGGAGAATCAACATGAAAATAATCGAATGTGCCAGGCATGGTGGCACAGGCCTATAGTCTGAGCACTCTGGGAGGATGAGGCAGGAGGATCACAAATTTGAGCTCAGCCTAGGCAATTAAGTGACTTGGCAAGGTCCTCTTTCAAAATAAGAAATGTAAAAGGACTGAGAATATAGCTCTGGGCAAAGACCCTTGGTTAAATTCCTACTACCTTTGAAAAAGAAAAAAAGGGCAACAGGGAGGGAGGAGGAGGAAAAAGGAGGCAAAAAGGAAAAAAAGAAGGGGGAAAGAGGATCAAACAAAAGGACTCCTTGAGACCGCCAGCAAAGAGCAAGGGCTAGTTTGTAGCTCAGCCAATAAATATAAACTGCAACTTTGGAGGAAATCTGGGAGAGCACATAGAGCCCTTCCGATACATGATGGCAGTCAACAAAGTAATCCTCGTTCTGGAAATGCATCCCAAATAATTAGGAATGTGCAGGAAGAACTAGTTATAGGATGGTCCACCAAACACTGCTCACAGCAGATGGCAATAGCTGACACCCAACCTCAGATCCCAGTTCTTGGTACTTAAAATGCCCTCTCTTCTGCAACAGCCAGCACCAAGAAAAAATGATGCCCCTCACTGCACTCTGACCCCATTCTTCCATGCACTGATGGGCTCAGGACTTCAGCATTATCATCTCCTGCTGGGTTATCACCTCTTCCCCTAGCCTAAGCTGGCCTCCGCACTCCGCAGTGCAGTGTCTACAAGTCTGTCTGACCCACTTCTTGGCTTCTTCTGCCAACCTCAGCCAATCTGGGTGTTTTAGTCTGGCATTTCTACACAGTCTTAAGCCTGGCATTGCCAACCTCTGTCTCCTGTCTAAGCATCCCCGACTGCTCATGGGCTTCCATCCTACCCTAGTTGATATTCAGATTCTTAAAAGTCCTTGGGGCCAGCGAGATGGCTCAGCAGTCTAAAGTGCCTGCTTAGGCAAGCTTAGGCAACCTCAGGGACTGCAGTGTGATCCCTGGCACCCCATGCTGTGCCATCCCAACCCCAGGTCAGGCTGAGTCGGCCATAGTATTAAAAAAAAAAAAGTCCTCCTAAGACCCAACTCTGCTCTGGTTCCAAAACTTATATTTTATCCTTAGACCTGATAGGTTCTGGGCTCCCCACAGTCCTACATAATCTCTGTAACACAAAGGCCATAGGACTTATGGCAACATTACACTCTCCAGTTCCACCCTGCACCCATGGTAAATCATCTAAGCAAAGGCCTAACTTCTCTCAGTCCCCACTTTCAGTACTTGTCCAGTGTATCTCCTTACTGGATGTGGGTCCTGCTCCAGCCCCTCTACCCTGTGGCCTCTCTTGATTCAGGGCAACGTATTGGGTGCCTGGACTATTGCCAAGCCTCTTCTTCCAGATCACTCATCTAGCAGGAAATGTTTCAGGATTCACCTTCCAAGGCTCTTTCTATGTCTTGGTTGCCCACCACCAACCAATCTCAGCTAGGTTGACCCCTGCAGCACAGTGCTCCCTGGAAGTACAGCCAAGTGGAGCCCATGTTGGTCCAGCTCACATCATGCTCAGTGCTGTGCTGATTTGTGAGGAGAGGGGCCTGGTGTGACCCACCCATGTCAGAGGGTTAGGGCTCAGGACAACCACTCAGCACATAGAAGTCTGTATGGGTGAAAAGGGCAGACAGTGGCCCAGTGCAGCTTACAGTCATGGGTACTGATATATATGTTTCAAAAAGATGGTAAGGGGGAGCTGGCTTTGTATTCTTATGGATTTACCACTATTATTTTCATTTTAATAAGTAACTGTTTTATATTAATAAAAGTGTTCCATAAGTTTACTTTCATAAGGCTGGGCTGCCTGGTGTACATGAACCTGTGAATCCATGGATCCATGACTGGGTGACATTGCTGCCAACCCCACACCCCTCACCACCACTATGCCCATGATCTCGGGCCAGATTCTCAGCTCACAAATCTCCACTCGCTCTGCTTTCTCTTGGACCAAAAGAACTAAGTTTCCTATACCAGACCCACACTCATCTCCCTCCTGTACCTACCATCTCCAGTTTCCCCAAAGCTGTATGGGTGGTTCCTCTCCATGTGCCCCATCACCCATCTCGAGACCAATTTCAACAACATACAAAAGCCCCAAATGAGCAATTAGCTGCTGTCCATTGCTCCATTTCACTGCAGTGAAGCTCCTTGAAAGGGTTATTGGGCCGATGAGATAGCTCAGCAGACTAAGTGCCTTCCTACGCATGTGCAGGGACCTGGGTTTGAGACCCAGCACCACATGTCACGCTGACCCTGCCCCCAGGAGTGCTGAATTGGCCACTGAGTCTGGGCGTGGTGACACATGCCTGTAATCCCAGCACCGGGGAGGCTGAAAACAGGATCACCACAAATTCAAGCTGTATAGTGAGTCCTGTACCAAATACATAAAAATAAATAAAATAAAATGAAGGAAAAGATTTTATATAATACTGTTGCTGAAGGCCCTTTAGCCCCTCCCATTTCTTAGTGCTGCCCAAAAAATTCAAATTCTGTGGTCCAGTGCTGGGTAAATCAGCCATTCCTTGGCTTCCCCCAAAGCAGGGTGCTCCTGCCTCTACTTCCTCTCTCTTGGCTTCCTGATGTGCACTTTCCACCACCTCTGCACTTTCTGACCTCTGCCAAAGGATTAGCCTTTTATTCCCATTCCTGACCACATGGTTCAGGTCAGTAGCCTTAAGCACCAACTCCACAACCGGCCTCCAAGTTCACAGACAAAGCCCCTCACTGTCCTAAGCAATACCCTCCATTAGCTCCACCAGGGCAAAGGAATCATGCGCATTAACATTGCCAGGGCTCCCAGCCTTCCAATCTTAAAAGTCTTAGGGCCCTCCTGCCTCTTTTCGCACTATTCCTGCACACTCAGCTTCAGGAAACCCAGCCCTAACCTCCAGAATTCAGCAAGACTCACATCATTTTCCCCACCCCTCACTGCTGAGAGCCTGGGCTATCCCCAGTAGCTGCTACTGCAGATCCTGCCCTTTCTCCCTCTCTTTTTTTTTTGGCGGGACCGGGGTTTGAACTCACCACCTTGTACTTGCCAGGCAGGCACTTGTGCCATGGAACTATCTCCCCAGCCTCATGCCCTTTCTCTTTAGACCACTTTCAGTCCAAGAGCTTAAATGATCTGTTACACCCTCAGCCTGGACACTGTGCTTTGTTGATCCCACTCTCAGTAATCCACACTCTTAACCTCTCTCCAAGTCTGCTCCACCTATAGCCACCTAGCTTGTTAGTCCAAGCCACCTGGCTTGTTAGTACATGCTGGAAACAGGCTGCTGCCTCTGAAATAATCTTCACAAAAACCAACACTGCCTACCCCTATTCAAATTCTACCATTGAGTTCATCCTGACCCCTCAGCCTGTCCCACTTAGCTGACAGTAGCCCCTCCCTGTGACAGTAGTCTCCACAGTGCATACAGCCCCACCTTTTCTGTACCTTACAGTTCCTTGGTGCTTCCAACACAGATAAAAGAAGACCAAGAGAGCATCTACAAAGTAAGACAGGTCAGTGCTGCCAAATGCCATACAGAAACATGGCCTAGGGCCCAATGGCCCTTCACTGCAATCTATGGAGCTGAACATCAGTGAACCAAAATATACATCCAGGGCTCTCCAGTAAGAGGCAATAGGAGGGAACCAGTTCAGCTACATGTGGTCAGCACACAAGGTTCCATGGACACCATCCATATAATGTAGAGTTTGAGGCCAAACTGGGCTACCTGCTGAGTTCCAGGCCTGCCTAAACTACAGAGTGAGATGCTGTTTCAACAGAACAGAACAGAACAGAACAGAATTAGAACAAGCAATAAAAGACTATGATAAATGCAAATGATAGGGCTAGACAGCTCAGAGGATTAAAATGCCTGCTTAGACAGAGCAGGGACTCGGTTTGATCCCAGGCATGCTGTGTTGACCCCACAACCAGGGCAGGCTGAGACTCTGATTGAGACTGGGTGTGGTAGTGCACACCTATAATCCCAGTGCCTGGGCAGGCTGAAAACAGAATCACTATAGTCTGGTCTACATAGTGAGAACCTACACAACCTGTACTAGATTAAATAAATAAATGCAAATGATGGCTATCATCAAATATGTCCTATTTTTCTGCACAGACTAAGTATCCACAATGAAAACGCACAGCCATTTCCCAATGTCAAGAGGGCACTCAACGAAAAGAAGGCAGCATACAAAGAAGAAAGAAGCTCCTACCCTCTACCTGGATGTCTAGGCTATAACTGGCAGCAGCCCTAATTCCTCAGGGAATGCTCTTCCTCCACATTCACTCCATGGACAGCCATAGCTCTCTTACTGTTTTCTTTAGCACCAGAAGTCTCTTACGCTCACCACTCCTCTAACAAGGCTCTGTTACTGCTTCCCTGGTGGCTCAGGACAGAGACCAGAGTTGTACATAAGCACCTTCCCCTGTATAAGCATGCTTCCCATGTCCATTACACATACAAATCCACATGCAATGTGTGCACACATACCTATACATACCTCAGACATTCAATACATGAAATAAACTGAGGTTATGTTCCAGAGGTCCACTGTTGTATTTCTCATTCTGGGCTAAATCTCACATCTCTAAGTAACTGACTGGCTAAGCCGGGCCTTAAGTAATTACTCAGGACTTTGTTGTACAGATGTGCAATAATTTAACATCCCCTGTGACTGAACTGCCAGATTGTCTCCAATTTTACAACCAGCAGATGATACCATGACGAACAACAGTGTTGGGTAATATTGGTGCAGGTCTTGTTTACAGGCAGATTTTGAATTCAACTGCAAAGTCCATAGCAAGACGAAAAGGATTACTTAAATATTTGTTTGCTTTTATAGCTCTTTTTTTTTTTTGCTCAGATTAATATTTTCCTGAAATATTAATAAGTATCAAATCCTATATGGCTATAAACAATTTGGGAAGCAAGTCCTGGCTGCTTTGTCTAAGAGGACAGATAAGCACTCCATGAAAGCAACAGGATGATTATTGAAGTGTCATACTTTTCACAACCAAAGGTTCAATTCTTAAGTGCAAGAAATGCACAGTGAGTACAGAAATAAAAAACACACCTCCTGCTAGACAAAATGCTATTAAAAAAAACAAATACACTGCCAGGTGTGGTGCCACATAGATATAATTCCAGCACACTGGGAGGCTGAGGCAGAAGAATCATGAATTTGAGGCTAATTTAATAAGACTGTCTCAAAGGAAAAAAAAAAAAAAAAAAAAAAAGATATACCTACATACATGGCATCTAGTGTAATGCCTCTAGATTCACACCACACAATACCTAGGAATAATCTAACCAACAACAAAGAGCAAGACCTTCATGAAGAAAAAGAAACCCTGAAACCTCTGGAAGACATTACGAAATGCAAGTGCAGCCCTTTACTATGTCCATAGGGCCAATGACACCTCAAGGAGATTCATTGGTTTTGGTGTCACTGGAAAGGCTAATTCTCAAACTTACACAAGCTGAAGATGGCTGGGCTGCTGTAGAGAAGCAAAGAAGAGCCGCAGGATCAGGTCTGAAGAGTAACCACAGAGCCAGTCATCAAGAGAGGACAACGCTGATTCTGGTGGAGGAAAATTGGCCAATGGAATTGAATAGTGTGCACAGACACAGCCATGATATACCTAGAAAGAAACCTAGACAGACAGGAAGAGGGCTTCCTCATAAATGGTACTCAAGACAACTGATCTTTTGAACGGTGGAGAACTGGAGGGAGGTACTGGAAAGGACATGGTGTTAGCCTGGTTTTCCCAGAGGGCACAGCTCACTGAGTCTCGGTGGAAGGTATAGGCAAGAGGGCACAGTGTGAGCTCCTGTGATCTCACAGGCTTAGGTGACAAAGACCTTTGAAGAGGAAGGAGTCAAAAAAGAACCCCAAGTGGGGAAGGGAGGTTCCAGTGATACTGAGACCAAAGCCCTACCCTTCTTCTTACAGGCTTCTAAAAGAGAGAAGGACCTACCAGATACTAGGTCCACATGGGCTGGAGGAATGAGGCTGGAGACACAGGAATTTTTTTTTTGGTACTGGGGATTGAACTCAGGACCCTGCGTTGCCAAGCAGGAGCATATGCTGCTGGGCTATCTGCCCAACCCAAGACATAGGGACTTTATTAATTCATTTACTCATTCATTCATTTATTTAGTACAGGGTCTTGCTAAGCAGCTCAGACTTATAGTGACCCAGTGCTGGGACTACAGGTGTGTATCACCACACCCAGTTTCAATGGCTGGCTTGGCATGTATTACCAGTGATCAAACCTGGGTCCTTGTGCTTGCCAGGCAGACACTTAGACTTCTGAGCTATTGCCCCAGCCTGACACAGGGACTTTAAACACTCAGCCAATCTATGAAATGTCAGCAATACTTTAAGGTGCCCAAGGACCACCTTACATGAAGTAGCAGCCAAATCAAAAACTTCTGAGGATCACACAGTCTCTCCAACTACCTTTCCAGGCCAAGAAGACAAAACCTTTATGGGCTTCCTCCTTACAAAGACTGCCACATGCTCTCAGCGAAACCCTGGGAGGACCTCATTCCAGAGATAGGGAAGAAGCAATGTAGACTGGCTAGATCCTGCTAAAATGCCCATCAGACTGAGTCATCTACTTGCTTCACAGATGGATATGGACCGCCACCACCACACTTCCCCACCAGAGTAAAGGAAAGCCCAACCTGACAGAGGGGCCCTGGAATCTCTGGCTTCTTAGCATATAAAGAACTACATACAACAATCACCCAGGAAAAGATAGCTGCAGTCAGGTAAGCAGACTGGGTTCCCTGCTGGTAGGTGTCCAGTGTGCAGTGGCTGCACACAGTAACCTCCTTGGTAGTGTATGTAGCCCGTTGCTTATATAGGCTGCCCTAAAGGACCTTGGAGAAACTCCTTCTGGTGGATGTTTTGTGTATCTGATCTCCTGCCATCCCTAAGTCAGGCTCCAGACTGGCATACAGGGTAACATTGGGAAGCCCCAGGGCACAGTGGCAAAGGTTCCCACTGGACAGCTCATCATGTCTATCTGCACCAACCCGCAAAACAAGGAACATGTGATTGAGGCCCTACACAGGTCAAAGTTTAAGTTCCCTGGCCATCAGAAGATCCACATCTACAAAAGTGGGGCTTTCCCAAATTCAATGCAGATAAATTTGAAGACATAGTGACTGAGAAGCACCTCATCCCTGATGGCTGTGGGGTGAAATACTGCCCAAATTGGACAGGCACTCCTGAAGGCTTTCACTGTGCCACCCCTCAACAAGTTCATGAATAAATGTTCTCTCTGCTCCAGAAAGAGAGAGACAGAGACAGAGACAGAGACAGAGACAGAGACAGAGAGAGTTCCATAGGACATACCGACAAAGGCCAAAGACTGGACACATGGACTAGAAGCAATCCCAAGTATGACACACACTTGACAAAGATCAGTCTACTCATCTCCAAAATGCCAGATGACAGAATTTGTGGATAAAAACATTGCAATAGTTGTTATAACTGTATTCTCTATGTTTACAGAAGTGGAAACATAATAATGACAAGGTGAACTTCTAGCAATAAAACTACAACTAAGGGAGATGATATTCTAAATGAACAGATCCAGCAGATCAGATGCTGCATACAAAAAGATGATAGACTCTGAGGAAAAAATAGAAAGGATCCAAAATGAAACACAAAAGAAAAAAAAAAAAAACTGACATAGAGCAAATACAGTGAATTATGGGATAGTATCATGTAGCATGTATGTATATGCAATGAGAGTCTCCAAAGGAGAAGGAACAAGCAAAAAGAATCAAATGGCTGTGTGTAGGCAGAATTCTAAAGTAGTATCAGGACAGGAGTGGTAGCCTGCACATGCAGTCATAGCACTTGAGGGTACAGCAGGAGAACTACCATGAATCTGAGGCCAGTCTGGGCTACATAGTGAATTCAAGGTCAGCCCAAATCATACAATAAAACCTTGTCTCAAAAAAACAAAAACACACACTCCCAACATCTCACACTTTTTTTTCGTTCTTTTTTTTCCTTTTGAGACTGACTCAGTACATAGTTCAGGCTGGCCTAGTTCAGGAAGATCATGGCGATCCCGCCTTGCCTCCTGAATGCTGGGAAAACAGGTATGAAGCCATCACAGCCAACAGTCTTCTCATCTTTAAAAAGTAAAAATTGTCTGATTACAGTGGCCTAATTTGGTAGCATGTATCTTCCAGTGAGTATATTGTAGTTCTACTCCTAGTTTAGAGCCCTGACACCACAAAATCAAGGAGTCAGATGCATCTGCCAACAGAGGGACTAAACCACATGGCAGCCAGATAGCTCATAAGACAAGAATGCACCAAGATTAGGGGAGGACAAGACAAATTCACACTGTCCTGTGTAGACTCAATTTTTTTCACACTACCGTATTTTTTACCTTATAAAACACATCAGGCACGTACTGCTCACTGCTGGATTCCTTGGCATAGCCAAGCTCAGGGGCGTCTTTACATGGCAGCAGACATTCATCTCGGACCAGCGCCATACACTGATTGGACACTTGGTACCCTTCAAAGTGTACCTGGTTGTCAGGACCACCTGTAAGAAAGAAAGACCTTCAAAGAGAATCTACCAAAGAACACTCAGGACCAACAGGAAGCAAACTCTCAAATATCTGCCTTGGGTAATTTGGCAGGTGCCTAGAGCACATGGCCTTGTACATATGACTGCTGATCTCCCCTCCACAGCCACCTGTATCTAACATAGGTGTCACTCATTACATGTCTATTAAGAGTTGGGAATCCAGACATCACACATTCTCCAATATCAGCTGAAGTCATACTTAGTGCCATCAAACATTCAGGCTCTTGGATTTTCCCATCAGGGTGTAAAGAACCGACAGAGCCCTGCATTCCACAGACATTTTAGCACCTGAGTAAACAGTATGTGGACAGTGATAAATTCATCTGGAGACAAGCAGGGGTACCAAATGTGGGAGAACTAAACACAAGCAATGTTCAGTAAAAACAGTCCTAGCAGTCACAGCACACACATGACAGACTCTACCTTACAGAAACCTATGTGATCACATCAGGTCTGGGCACTAGGCATCACCTCACACATGAGGAAGTATGGGCACCATGATAGTACCTAGGTGGCTTGGTGGCTCCAGCGGGGGTCTCTTCACAGTCTATGCTCATATCTGTGTAACACTCTCTGGCATCCATCTCTTACCCTTTCCATGCTCCACTCTATAAAAACTCTGAAGTCAGGGACTTGCATAGTGTAAACAGCTGCAAAACGGAGCACTCCCGTAAGTTATGCCAGATCCTTAGATCGGGAGGGTACACGAGGTCATGGAGCAGATGTCACTAGAGTTAAAGTTATACTATGACAACACCAAGGTCTATTTTTACACCTCCACAGAATAAAAAACCCTCAAAATCTGGCATCATAAGGTCAGTCTGGCTTTCAAACATGTACCAGAAAGTATGTCTAAGGACCAGAAGTCAGAAAAAGTGATCCACAGGGGCCCAGAGAGCCCTAAATGATGAAAGCAGGCTGCTATCTGCTCTGCACTCAGAAGGACTGCAGCTGGCTGCAAAATACTAAGTAAAACTTGCTCCAAAGACTGCATCCACTGTGTCCGGTATTTTCTCTCTGGCCCTAACTCAGGTGACCACTAACACCTCAGCAGCATACAATCTCATCTCCATAGTGTAGCCCAGAGCATGAATGTCACACCACAACTTGACTTCATAGGCTAAAGGAGTCAGAAGAGTCACCATGCACACACTTGCTCATGTTTCACTGAACATCATAAACCCACACTGGTGCTTGGATCTATCATTAAGGTGTGGTCAATCATTAAAGAAAGAAAAGCCTGGTCTTTGAGGATGAGTGAAAAATGAAGTATTTATAAAATTGAAGTCTGTTAAAAAAGCAACACTATTCCAGATAGGCAGTCTCCAAAGGCAATTACCAAAAATGAACTGCAAACAGTTCTCTCTATCCTCATGTGGAGCAGCAAAAAGTGTACATCACCATTCGCAATTGCTCCCAGTGCAGACAGAGCAGGCTGCCAAGAACTACCCAGGGGATACACTACATAACCAGGAAAGGGGCTGCAGCAAAAAAGTGAGCTGCAGCTGAAGTTCAGGTCCATTCTTGTTTCTTGAAGTCTGATCCTCAGTAAGTAATTTTCATAGCCAAGAAGCTCTATGTGATGACCGAAATCCCAGACACCAACAGCAACGTGAAGTTATGACTAGGGTTCTGTAATATACTGTCCTTCTACAAATTCCTTCTGCTTGACTTAAGCAAATCTGTGCAAACCACTGCAAGGGCTGTACATAATTTTAGAAGCAGGAGAGGACCAGAGGCAGAATGTCTTTCTGAGCTCTGTGTGAGGAAACCCCAAGCAGCAGAGGCTCTGCCTTCTGGGAAGCATCATCAACATGCAAACTCACACTTTCCTACTCAAAATGGGATTTAGGGAAGGAACTGCAGCAAGTGTACTTTCTAACAGCTCTTCAGGGTCTCTACTTGTACCCTGGCCAAGGGACCTGAATAAAGGGAAGAGGGAAAGTTTTATTTGTAGTTAGGAAACCTATATATCTCATCTACTAAAATCTCAGGATAAAATCTGCTAGTCCCCCAACACTTAGGAGGCTGAGGCAGGTGGATCACAGTGAGTTTGAGGCCAGTCTGGATTGCACAGTCAGTTCAAGGACAAACTCAACTATATAATAAGACCTTGCCTGAAAAAATCAGAAAAGCTTGGTGTGGTGTTACACATTTGTAATCCCAGCACTGGGGAGGCTGAAGCAGGAGGACTGGTGCAAGTTTGAGGCCAGCCTGGGTTATAGTTGAGTCTTAGGTGAGCCTGAACTACCTAGTAAGACTTCAAAAAGAGAAAGAGGCTCTACTAACTATAGCTGTTAGTGCTGTAGACAGACACTCTTGTCCTCTTGGGAAGGGTGAAAAGGACAAGACCAAGCACCAGGAGAACCACTCAGCACCCAGATACACAAAGATTCCTATTGCAGACTGCAGTCATAATCTTCCACTAGGTGCTGGTTCCCACGCAGAGACTTCATGGGGAAGCCATAGATTTCTAACTCTCAACAGGAGGTGTGACTTAGTAATTGAAGGTAGCAGTCCCCAAGTTAGAAACTACTTATAATTTTAGAAATGTGCTAGTTCTTTTGGCCCAAGGGACAATTTCCCCATGGAGATAGTAATTAAAAGGGCTGGGTTACCATGAGAGCCCAGAACAGCAATTTTTGAAGTTTTTGAAGGTGTTTCTGGTTGTTTCAATAATGGGGCAGTGTTTAAGAAAAAAAAAGAATGGGGCAGTGTCAGCTTTTGTGGGTGGGGTCAAATATGCCAGGCATCTTGCCAAGGGTAGGGAGACATATTCTCTTATGTATTTATGATATACATAAACACATCACTCACAAGAAGTACCTCATGTTCCATGTTATCTTTAACAACCCCTACATACTTATGCAGGCAAAACCCTATCTAGGAGGATTAGGCATAAGGTACTTTCTGAATGCTGCCAGAACACATTCCACAGAGTCAACACTGCTGACTTCTCCAAGACTACGAAAGTGTGGAGGGGCACACCTCTTGGTACAGAAGGAGTGAGAGCCGGGAGCATCTGAGGAAGCTATAACTTGTAATGGCTAAGCCAGCAGGCCGAACCCACACAGAAGCCCTGTTCCCTACTCCCTACATGATGCTCATTGGCCAATCCCCAGGCACTAGCACAGTCAGCTCTCCTGTGCACTTCTCTCATGCCCCCACGATGTGATAGTCAGGAGGAGGGTATGTTCTGCTTCCTTGTCAAAGCTGTGTATACACAGCCAACATGACTCTTTTATTATTAAAGGAAAGGATTTTCATTTACAAGAATGTGTCAGAGCAGCTGTGATTTGTTGCTTTGTCTTTTTTTTTTTTTGTCTTTTTGATACAGGGTCTCACTATGCAGTTCAGGCTGGCCTTGAGCTCACTTCTGTAGCACAGGCTGGTCTTGAATTTGCACCAATCTTCCTACCTCAGCCTCCCAAGTGCTGGATTACAGGCATGTGCCATTGTCATGTTTTTTCAATACTGGGGTTTGAATCTAGGGCCTTTACATTGAGCTACAGCCCTAGCAATTGGAAGGCTAAGGCAGAAAGATCACAAGTTTGAGGGCTAGGGAGATAGCTCAGTGGTTTAAGTATCTGCCTAGCAAGAATAAGGTCCTGAGTTCAATCCCCAGTACAAAAAAAAGTTTCAGGCCAGCAATTTAGGGGAGACCCTGAGTCTCCAAAATAAAGGTAATCTATCAATTCAACAGAATCTTAAATCAATGAACTTCAAGCTTGCTAATATACAGCTGGCTGAGAATTCTGGCAGTGGAAGGCTTAGTGATCAAGGGTTCCTCAGCAATGGAAATCAGATCCAGTTTCTTATATATAGACAGGCTGCTTGTACGCTGGCAGGTCTTACAGGGTCACTGTTACAGAATTGGGAGAAGGGTACCAAGAAAATTAGAAAACTGAATGTTTGTTTCCATAAAGGTCAGAGCCTAGGCCTGCAAATGATAAAGAGTTACTTTATTTTGCTTTAGTTTTGTTTTTTGAAACAGGGTTTTGCTGTATAGCTCAGGCTTCCCCTGAACTAACAATATAGCTCAGGCTGGCCTCAAACTTGCAGCAATCCTCCAGCTTCAGCCTCCTAAATGCTGGGATTACAGGTATGTGCCATCATATCAGGTCACTGCTTACATTAAAACATAATAAAATAAGACTAGTGACATAGCACTAGCCTATGCTAATAAATGCAAGGCCCTGAGTTCTTTGGTTTGGTTTGGTTTTTTATGCATTTAGTACAGGGTCTACATAGTTTCACTACACAGATCGAACTTAAAAGAGTTTTTTTTTTTTGGACCAAGGATTGCAGACCAGACTTATAGTGATCTTGTTTTCAGCCTCTCAAGTGCTGGGATAACAGATGCATCACTGTCTCAGTGTGCCCTGGGGGCAGGGGCAGCACAGCTCAAACCTGGGTTGTTACTTCTGCCTAAGCAGGTGCTTTAATCCACTGATCTATTCTGAGTTTAACCACACAGCCAAAAGAAAGAAAAATACAAAATCTGACTAAATTGTGTTTATGATTTGACTACAAATTTCAAATTTCTATTCCTTTTAATATAGAAGACTTGGTAGCACGTCTTTATAGACCACCATCTCTTACATACAGTGTATCTTTAAGATGTACATAACATAATATATGAACACATTCTCAAAAGAATTTTACAGAAATGGTTTCTCAGAACAAGCCCTATTCTTTTGGGGGTGGTTGGGTGGGTTTGAGACAGGGTCCTGTTTATATACTTCCAGCTGGCCTTGAACTCCAGGAAATCCTCCTAATTCAGCCTCCTATGTACTGGGGTTGTAAGTGTCAATAACATAGCCAGCCTAAGGTCTCATTCATAATCTCAATAATATGTGAGTTACAGTCCCTCTCCTCACACAGCTTATACCACTGGTTGCGGGAAAAGGGCGCAACAGCCCCAGGCTCAGATCCAAAAGTTGAGTTCACCTGGATTTGTGATGTAAGCATTAGACTATAGGAAAGCCACACTGTTATCAGGATGATGCTGATAAATTTTTACCACAAGATTGAAGAACTCTATTCTCACAGGTACATTAACAAAATCTATTATGACTAAGTTAAGATGAAAAGCTGCTCGAAAAAATAAGATATATTAGTAGGGCAGTACTATTTACATTATTCTATCCTTGTTTGTACCTGTGGCCACTGCAGTAACAAACTTGGATCCAAAATGGCCATCAGGGGAGAGCCGACAGATGTTGGGGTGCTTGTTTTGGAAGTCTCCTGCAGTGATGCACTCTTCTGAACTCAGAAAATAAGTGTCCTATGACAAGAGAGGTGGCACATCAGGTTTTATGGCATCATATTAAATAGACTTTTATTTCTTCTTGAGAAAACAGTAAAAGGTGAACTATATCAAAGCAAATAAAACATAATTCCTAGCCACTGCAGACTCAAACCAGGAAGAAATGGGAATCTATCCCCATGGGTCTATAGGGTGCTCTGCTCCAAGGACAGACAGAACCAAGACCCAACCCTAATTTACTAAGAAGCCTGCTGAAAATAATTTGGCCTGGAAGTTTACGTGAGCTGTGTGGCACCCTAAGCCACAGGTCAACATGATTCATGCCAGGCTCAGGACCACACCAGCACTCCTATCTCAGCCTCACCTTATTTCGACTGTATCGGACTGTGCCCTTGCGGGTATCTTCTGAGACGAGGTCTGTGAATATCCAGCCAACCTTAATGAAAAAGGAAAGTATCTTTTGAATCTATCCCTAAAACAGATGGTGATTCCTGGCTTCTGCCCAAGGAATGTGAGAAGAATGTCCTGGCTAAGAGCCTTTCTTTCCTGTAAGCCCGGCGAGCAGCTCCTCACAAAGCTGCCAGGCCACTCCAGGGCTCCCAAACCCTACTCAGTCTAAAAATGGCCTCCTCCCTCTGTTGCTACTGAATTGGGCAAATGCAGTCCATTTAGCCATTAAAAAGTATTCTGTTCAGCACAACTGCCCACACTGTGCACAGTACAGGGACAGTGTTAATGAAAGCAACAAGGTGTAGTGAAAGAGAACTTACAACAAAGAGGAAGAGAGAAAAACAAACACTAAGTTTCCAATGATACATCTTTCTCTACAAGGTTTTTTTAAAAAAAAAAAAATGCCCTGGGGAAAAGCACTTAAGGTTTTAAACAGTAACCATCCTCCACTGGCTCAGTTACCCAGTGCAGGGATGGGAAGAAGGGTCTGAGGTCACAGGACCAGAAGACCCATTCTTGGGCACTTGAAAAGCCAGTCCTGGTGTGCAGGCAGGGTACTTGCTGTTGTGTGATCCAGGCCTGCTTTGGCTCTCTGAGTGAAAACTGATGAGGCTCTGAACAGTGCTACAAGCCAGGCACAATTGTCTACCTCTATCCTTGGGAACGATGATGGCTGACCACTGCCCTCTCCAGTACAGCCTACTCTGCTCTTCAAACCAT
>PVKN010020319.1:0-15979 GCA_004027915.1 Capromys pilorides
GAAATGATCCTTCAAGAATTAAAATGAAATAAAGATTAAAAACAAAGAGCAAAAGAGAGACAGACCAATAGACCTTCTCTCCAAGAAATGCTAATGAGGTTTCTTTAGACTGATGGTAACTAATACTAGAGGAAAATGTGAATCTTTAGGAATGAAAAAAGTGTCTTGGAAATGTAATTGGAAAATGCAAAGAAAACAAAACAAACATCCTATTTTTGTTAATTTATTTACAAGCTATACAATTATAACCCTGTCTTTTGTGATCTAGTACACATGCAGAGCCCTTTCCTCCAGCTCCAACATGCTGTCTACACTGAAGAAGACCTGGAGATTTCAGCCTTCAGAGCCAGGATTGGAGCCACTGGAAGCACCTAGGAGGTTGGGGCCATGCTGGGGCATGCGCGGCCACAAGGTCCATTTCATCACACACCACCTAGGCTACTTCAAGGAAGCTGGTATGCAGCATTACCACTGAAACAGGAACTAGAGCTATTGCTCAACCGTCAGCCTTGATAAACTGTGGAGGCGGGTCTGTCAGCACTCATAGGCACATGCTGCCTAAAGCAAGACTGGAGATACTCCTGTCGCTGCCATGCTGCAAAAGTTCTGGGGAAAGGAACATTCTCAAAGTAGTACATCATCATGAAAGCCAAATTCTTCAGCAGAAGAGCTGAGAAGACTAAGGGTGCTGGGTGTAGGGGCTGTGTCCTGGTGGCTTGAAGCTACAAGGAGGGAGGTTCATTAAGTACTAACAAGTGGTTTCCCTTGTGTTTTGAGTGGGGGTGTTGTGGGGTCATAATCACATCCTCTCTGCATTATTAGGAACCAATCTGAGAGGCCCTAGGAGTTGAAGGTACAAGGGACCTGCTGCTGATTACTTTCAGAAAATGTATGGTAGAGATAACAGCAGTAGAGGCACCAGCCTGTGAAAGCTTATCATTAATCAAGTGAAAACAATACCTGTTGATAACTGAAACCCAGGCTGAGGCCTATTTTGCTCTGTACTCTGAGTTTCACAATGAATGAGGAAATGTCCTTGTAGCTACTCCACAGAACTGGAAGGAGGAAGCTTCATTCACCAGGGGCGAGGTCCTTGTAGGGTTCTGATGAGTCACATTCTAAAGATAGACAGGGTGATGGAACTGAGGCAGTTCTCCAAGTCCTAATTCCCGAGCCTGAAGTGTTTCTACCTTATTCCTTTATCCTGGGCCAAACCATTCCAGTTATAAGAGTACAGTATCTGTTTAAAATCTTGAGATGAGGCCCAGTGATCTGAATTTTAAACACAGTGCAGCTTTTATATGCATTGTCAGAGATTCATAGGTCCCTATATAAGGAAATCTTTGGGTTCAAAGAAATAATCATAAAACAACTAGTTTAATTTTAGTCTGGAATGTGTCTCATGAAAAAAATTTGGAAAATCCTGAGGGCCAAAAATAAAAGTTGATTCTTTATGGTTTATATTTCTGGCTATTGCAAAACTATGACCAATCTTGTTTTTGAATAGATACTCATGGATATCAGGGTAAATTATATATAATTTTCATAGTTATTCCTAAGATTTTTAGCTTGTCTCACCCAAAATAAAATTTGCAACCTAGAAAAAAGTTAAAAATTATATAGATGCAATACTTGGATTGACTGTAATATACACAATAAAGAAGGGAATACATATATTTGCATAGTTCTAGGATTTCTATATTTTATAGAAAGTAGTATGAAGTAACTATAAGAGAACATTAAGGCAACCACTAAACAAACAAACAAAAAAAGCAAAGATACAGATATATAGCTAAAATCCCTTGCAAAAAATCAAAGTGTCATCAAAACTTTTGAGATATAGTAGCTTTTTTCCTTATCTGAAACTTCATTTTCTCAAATTTCAGGTACATGTAGTCATCGAAGCTCTGAAAATATTTCTTTTCTTTTTTTTTTTTTTCCTACAGGTAACTGAAATTTTAGAAAATATTTTTCTTTTTTTGGAATGAGATCTTGCTGCGTAGTTCAGGCTGGCCTTGAATTCACTATGTAACCCAGGCTGGGTTCAATCTTACAGTGGTCCTTCTGCCTCAGCCTCCCAAGTACTGGGATTATAGGTATGTGCCACCACACTTGCCTAGTCTGAGAATATTTTTTCTTTTTGCGGTGCCGTGGACTGAACTTGGGACCATGCACTTGCCAGGCAGGTGTTTATGCTACTGAGCAATATCCTCAGCCCTAGTTTGAAAATATTAAAGGGGAAATTCCAAAAATAAACAATTCCTAAGATTCAAACTGCATTCCATTCTGAGTAGTGTGATGAACTCTCTCCATCCTGCTCTGGCCCACCCTGGACTCTAAGCCTCCCTCTCTAGTGCACATCCCTGCTGTCTGGGGGATGGCAGTGCTTGTGCTTGATAACCCTCATCTCACACATTGGCCCCAAAGCACAAGAAAAGTGACTCTGACAATTGGTACCTGACAAAAAGAAGCCTAAAATTCTTCCTGGAAGGGAAAAGGTGAAAGGTTTTGGCTTAAGACTATTTAAAAAAAAATTGTCGCAGTTGCTGAAATCTACGATAAAAACAAATCTTTCTGTGGAATTACAAAGAAGAGAAAGAGAGTTGTACTACTCTTGATGCTGTACCTCAGACTGCAAACGTTGCAGCCTCAGTGTGGCGCATGCTTATTTGAAAGGAAAAGGTGCTAAGCTTTAGGGTTCACTAGGGTCTGAACACAGCCCTATGGTTAGAAGAGTAAACATCCATATTCCACCAAAAAAGGGGAGAAATATAAGAACTGAAGAAAAGAAAACAGAAGACATAGGTAGAAACCAAAAATAAAATCACACATGCAAACTCAACCACAGGGTCTAAGACTGATTTTGTCATTATGGACATCAACATGGGTCTGTTAGGCCCATGATTATATTTTAGAAGATGTCTGTTGATGAGTTATTAACTTTTATATATTATACAATGACTACTTACAGAAAACAATCACAAAAATAAAGTATTGAGTCTTTATTGTGTTTACAAAAAAGTAT
This sequence comes from Capromys pilorides, assembly GCA_004027915.1. Taxonomy (NCBI): domain Eukaryota; kingdom Metazoa; phylum Chordata; class Mammalia; order Rodentia; family Capromyidae; genus Capromys; species Capromys pilorides. Next base: position 3,026 of record PVKN010020319.1, read on the forward strand.
GAAAATTTTCAACATCGATTGGTTTTTGGTGTAGGTCTACAAAAGAACATCGGAAATAAATTGCCATAAAAACTGCAATAGCACTCCGATAGGTCGCCACAAAAAAATACTCTTTACTTCAGTGATCACCTACGGAGTTGGCACACACGACTACAGCACCTTCATGCACACACCCCACAGCCCACTTACACTGATATCACATGTCTTGCTTTCCCGACTCTTTTGTGGGGTGTACTTGGCATCTCAGTCATCTTACTGTTTTGGAGGTTCTATAATATAAAAAGGAGGTTCTTATTATATTATACAGTATGTGGTTAACAAGAACATAAAATATCAAGAAAATAAATTATTCAATTATTAATACATGTTGCGTGCTTAGAATAGACATCAATATTTTCACCTCATCCGCGTCCTTCCTACAGCCCGAGCCATTGTGCTACCTGGCCTCCCATCTGTGTACTTCCTTACAAAACCTCAGAAACTAATTCCTGTATGAACTGCGGTGGAAAGACCAATAAAATACTACTACAAAAATAAGCTTAGCTTCAACTGTTACACTCCAGGCAGTCTGTGCATATGACTACTGTGTGTTCCATGCACACATCTCGCTTACACTGACAGCACGTGTGCTTAGGTTTCCTTTTCTATATGACAGTCTTATCCCCTCTCTTTTCTTCCTGTTTTGTCAGGAGCTTCCTGTTATGTAATATGCGCTTAGCAGGGAAATTATATGATAAAAAATATCAAATACATAATGAGTGCTGAGACCAGACATCAACATTTTCACATCAGCTATTTACTGGCTTACAAAACCTAAAAGAACATCAAAGATAAAAACCTATCCAGGCGTGGTGACACATCCACAATCCTCGCACTCAGGAGACTGAGGCAGGAGGATTGCATCAGTTTGAGGCCAGCCTGCACTACATAGCAAGGCTCTGTCTTAAAAGCAAAACAAAACGTATGTGAACTACAGTGTGAACACAAACTAAAGTCTACCACAAAAATAAGCTGGACTACAACTGTCACACCCATGGTAGTCTTCACACATGACAACTGCATGTTCCATATGCAAAGATGGCTTACACAGATAGCAGATATGTTTTGTTTTCTTGTACTTTCCTGAAGGACACAGTTGACATCTTTCATGTTTTCCTGTTGTCATAGTTGGTCTCTGGGATACTGCGCCTGCCTGTTCACCTGTGAGCTCACCAGTGAGCTCCACAATGTTTGCATAGTTCCCTGGGAAGAAACAGGCTGTTTTTCCTCTACTGTAATTGATCTCTTCTGAGTCCTAGTCCCAATTCTCTAAGAAAATTTCTCTGTGATATTTTGCACTCATCATCTTTGTAAACTATCAAACTATTTATGCCACACACATTAGTATTGAGTAAGACACAGCCATTGGCCAGTGCTTTGTGCTTCAAGCAGCATCATAGTTTCTGAGTAATTCATCACACCTTTGGTTCTGTTAGTGAAAGTTTCCATCTCAGGCTTCTATTTTGTCAAGGTCTCTCTGTTGATATTTCCATCATGGGGACATGTTGACATCAGCAGTATCATTTGCTTTTCTTTGCCATATTGGAGGCCAATATTATATCTTTCTGAATTCAAAGATTGTTTTGCAATGGTAACATTTCATTTGGAATTTCTGCTTACAGTTCCTGTGTACAACTGGTCAACTTGTGCTCTGTTAGCAAATGTTACATCAATTAGAAACTGGTAGACCAGTAGTCTGATTTGTTTGTGGGTGGGGAGCAACTAGTTTGTTCACAATAGCATTTGATTTATTACTAAATTAATAAGGAACTGCTGGCTGAGTTCCAGGATAAATTTCTAAATTGAAAGTGTGGTAAGTCTTTGCATTTATGAGGCATATATTTTACTCCATATTTTAACCCTTGTCTTTTTTCCATAAGTTTTAAAATCTGAAATTACCATGAGAAATCTGTGCTAAGTACAGTAGACTCATGAATGTTTTTAGTTCAGCTAGTGAGGTGTCATAATAAATAAATTTTTGAATATGGCTATTGGTGCATTTCGGCCTTTGTGTATTTCATAGCATCTTGTAGCATTTTGTCTGTTACAATTTCCAATTCTGAATGACAGTGCTGGCATTCTGCCCAATATGTTTCACTCCTCCTAAGACCCTCATGATATCTTCAGGCCTAGTTCTAACATTGGATCATTCTATTTGTTTGCATGATCACTTCACAACACTTTGACTAGTCAAATATACAGTTACATTACTGTTTTCTTCATCATCTGAATCAAGGAGGTCTGCATCCTCTGTGTCTATGTTAGCTGATTTTCGCTCCATTTCAGTATTACAGGAACTTTGGCTTACAGGCCAATGTGAAAGTCTTCATCATCACCACCCTCACCCCTCTTCCGTTAAGAAAGCATGGATTTTACAATGATGGATAATGTTCATCATCCATACATAAGTAACCTGATGACCTACTTTTGACCTCTAAAACTTACAGATCTTGTTTCTCCTGTACCATTGTGCTGAACTGGGCTGCTTCTACCAGAAGAGTCAAAAGGTAACTTTTGAAAAAAGAAATCCTAGAGTGGGTCTATTGGACCCTTTGTGATGCTTACATAAGCATAAGCAAAACCAGTTAGATGGAGCCTAAGGTAGGTCCAAATCCCATTTGTCACTTTTGTATGTGTGCATACTCCTTGCCGTTTATCATACCAAGTGGGTAAACACATAGATTACTTCCTGTATTCCAAGGAAAAGTACTAAGACACATAGCTGATACAGACAGCCCTTTTGTATTCTTCTATACCTGACTAAAGGCAGCCATTCCATATATATATGGTTTCTCTAGTGAGCATCGACTCATACATAGACTAAACATGCCAGCAAAAATGCAGTCTGTTAGAATGGAAGACACACACACAACAGCTATTGTTTTTTCCTTCTCTGCTCTCCCATTACACTTGAGCTTGGGTCACTAAACCGTGTGTATGTCCCAACCAGAACTGATTATTTGCTGAATTCTTGAGCATCAGCTGGGCATCCTGTAACTTAATTCAGCTTAGACACTAACTACTCTGATATAGTATCAAATCCTGCAGTTTGAGGGCTCAGTCCCACAAGATGATGCCCACTTCAGACACCACTCATTAGTAATAAGTTATCACTATGACAACAAAGGGAAAGTTGCATTAAAAACAACATTGGAAGACCTTTTCAAAATGGAGCTGGAGTCCATTTAAATGAAGAGATTGATTCCAGTTACTGTCTGGTGGTGTGACCTTGGGTCATCCCCCTTCATCTGAGGCAACTGGAATCCACACAATGAGTTGTACCTAGAGGTTCAAGATGCATACCATAGCCTATAGTTAGACTCTTGCTTTATGAACAATTTCATTCTATGTGTACATTTTTTCAGATCTTTCCTATATTTGTACTTGCTTATAGTACATCATGTTTGCCTTCTTGTGCAGAGTTGGTACATGTACATAACACAGCCTAATTTTTCACTCCGTCCTTTTCCCCTTTTTTCCTTACCCCCTCTAACATAGATAGTATAACTAAGGCTACAGGACCACTTTTTTTTTACTCACTTGAACTTGGTAAACTCCCCAGGACCACCCATGAGAACTGTGTCCTAAGCCCTACAACCTGGAATCAGAGATCAAAGAAAAGAAGACACTTGACCCTGCCTTGGAAATTTTCAAAATCTTAAAACAATATGCACAGTATCTGAATCTGTGGCATGACCTATAGTAATCTGTCTTTGCCTGGAGCTCAATGAAGGTATGTGCATATGAACTGCATCTCATATGTACAATTAAAACAGAGTGAAGGGGCTGTGGAGATAGCTCAGTAGAGTAAGCACGTTTGTGGCAAGCACAAGGGCCTGAGCTCAACTCCCAGTCCTGCAAACAAACAAAAAAACAACAGAGTGAATTAGGGGAAAGGATGTGTGCAATCATGCTATACAAGACCTAATAGGAAGCATCCTATCCCTGGTGCAACATTTTAAATTTATAAACCAAATACCTTCAGTTTTTGTGCCATTTTCCTTTCCCCAGGCATGAGCTCACAGACTATGAGCTGACTATTACATCACTCGACATCCAGTTCTTTGTCATGCACAAGAACCTAGAAACCCAACCAGGACCCAATCACCCGCAGTAACATCTCTATCCACCTCTTGATCCTCTCCTGAGGGAGAAGAAATAACGGATAGGCAGAAAGGAGACACAGACATTGTAAGTAAAGCCTGTACTTTTAAGAAAATTGCAACTTCCAGGGCTCAGCCAAAGTTATCCAAGAGAGCCCTATATCTAGATTTACATTACTTCCCTACCAGATCCCATCACTAAAGGGCCATGAAGTAAAAATTAAAAAATTAAGCAGCAGGCTGAGTGAATTCTGAGAATGTTTAAATCACCTACCGTCATCATTTCCTCACTCCAAATCCCAACAAACAAACAAAAAGAAAAAACATCCCTGTTCCAGCCTACGGAGTGGACTGATACTTTTTTAAAAGAGGAGAGTGGGTAGGCATAGCTTTTTCTATGGCCTTTCATCCCTCAAGAAAAGCATAAATGTGCCCAATTCTAAGCTGAAATGTGTCTCTTCTTTGAGCTTTTTCCTTTTGAATGTGTCCTAAATCTCTAATAAACCCTCTCATGCTTCTTACTGACACATCCTGAAAATTATTTTTCTATGACAAAAAAAGGTGTGTGAGGACTGACAGGTGGGTTAAGTTCCTAAATTGGGCTTTCAGGCCCAGCCAAGTGGCACTGCCTTTGTTTTTGGTTTTGGTTTTTGTACATATTTACAGCATGTAATGTTCACACTACTTGTATAGAGCTGAGTACATGTATTGGTCACATAGCTTTTGTTCCTTCTCAACATTCAATAACCAATACTTGCAATTCTTAATCACCCCAACACCTACACTTCTAGCCAATCAGTTATAAACTGAGGTTTCCAGCACTCCCTCCACATATTTGGCTAATTTGCTAGAGCAGCTCTTTATTGGTTCATAAAAATGATACGGATAAATGCCCAGATGGGTGAGGTACTGAGAGGTTAATTGATTCTCACCTTGAGTGGGAAAGCCTCGATGAATTGAATCAGCATAGTTGTAGGAATGGAAGACTGCTTTAGGGATGATTATTGTCAGGACGGTATAAAAAAGAGACCAGGACTGAAGGATGCCAGCTGATTTTCCTTGAAGGCGCTTGGACTGTTTCCTTTGGAGGAGCTCTGATTTCACCTTTGTCTTGGGGCTGTCTCTTGACTTTCAGTGAAGATTCTTCAGCTTCCTGCACTGACCTTCTGTCCTGTTGGAGCAGATTCTTTAGCATCTAGTGCTGCTCCTTTGACCTTCTGGCATAGAACCCTTGGCCTTCTACCATGGATTCTTTGACCTCCTGATGCAGGCTTGCATGGGACACTGCTGTGGGCCCCAGTCCCTTGGCTAGATCCTTCAGAGCTCTAGTACATGGCCAGATCTCTGGTACTTTCCACATTTGCAAGGGCAGCCACTGTAGGCCAATCTTGTAAATTTTTGTGTCCCACATTAAACCTATTCACAGCACACGCAGTCTTCTGAGGAGCTTGACCTCAGCCCTGTAAACTCGTGGAAACACTAATACAGATACACAGGATAGGCTATTCAATGATTCACAGAGAACTTCCATGCCTTCTCTGGGTACACCACCCTCAAAGAATCTCTACATGTTTGGCCAGGTAGAAGTTCTCCACACCTAGGCATTTGGAATTTTTATGGAAGCATGATGGATTATATTGTTGTCCACTGGTTATCAACCTGAGAAGTTGGACTGGGAGATATGGGTTTGGAATAGGGGCTCTAATTAACCACATAGTTCTCTCCCCTCCTCGTCCTGAGGCTACCCAGGAGCCCTTAGCCACCAGCCAACTCATTAGCTTACAAAAAGACTCAGACTTCAAAGATCCCAAGGGTTTTAAGAGTTAGTAAGAACCAGAGTCAAAGACCAACTTCCTGTTTTGCAATATCACAGGGAGAAAATAGGACTCAGCCGCAGGCTATTTAAAAGAAACTCCCTTTAAATATAATTATGCAAATAGAAAAGCAAAAGCATGGAAAGGTGTAGCATGCCAACAGTTGGTAGAGATGGACTGGGACTCACGTGGGTCTTAGAGGTTTTGGTCCATGGCTGATGAACCTCATTGCTTTGTGCTGAGATGGTGAGGCTGAGATGGTGAGGCTGAGCCTCCCGGTGGAGAGCATGTGGCAGGCAAAGATGCTTCCCTCATGGCAGCTGAGGGCAGAGAGACAGAGGACAGGGCTGAAGAGAAGGAACATCTTCAAGGGCACCACCTGTTCCCCACGCCCTGCTTACCTCCCACAGTTTCCACCATTGCCCCGTAGCACTGGAGGCCAGTGATCTAGTCTTCATCATAAGACTTTGGAGGACATTCCAGGTCTAAATCAGCTGCAAGGGGGCCGGCGAGATGGCTCAGCAGTCTAAAGTGCCTGCTTGGGCAAGCTTAGGCAGCTACAAGGACCAGGGTTTGATCTCCGACACCACATGCTGCGCCAGCCCCACCCCCAGGGCAGGCTGTGCTGGCCATAATATAAATGAATGAATAAATGAATGAATGAATGAATGAATAAAAATCAACTACGAGGAATAAATCTGTCGTCTCCTGGTTGTGCACATTGGTCAGTTTTGTGCTCACCAAGTGAGTGAACCCATTACATTGATCAACACGACCAAGATTCAAAGCCAGCCTGGCTCCAAAATCCAAGGCAGCACCACACTGTGCATCCCTGTCCATAATCCCCGGAGATTTCAAATTAAAATCTAGACCTCCCTCCTGTGGGGGCAAAGGACTTGAGCAGGGTGGCTGTGGCTCTGCTCTCCTCTTAGCCCTCTCTGTACTCCAGCCAGACTAGGACTCCGTTGGTGACCACTCCCTCCCACGCCTCTGCACCCGCTGCTTGCTCTCGCTGCGTGCGCATTCCTCCTCACCTGCTGCCCCTTTTATCCACATGGCTCCTGTGTATGGAACACGTATTTGGGGACAGGACATTAATTATCATTGCTCTATAGGGTGAATATTCTTGTCTGTGCCTCACAGAAATGGAAACAAGCTTGAAAAGTTAAGTAAACTTTCCACTAACGTAGGTGGTACATCAAGCCAGGTTTGTCATGACCAGACCTTTATCTAATCACTTACACTGTTTGTTATTTTTCAAAGAGAGTACAAATTAGAATTAAGATGGAAAAAATAAAAGAGATACAGAGTTTCAGTTAACGAAGTAATATGAATTTCACAGTATCTGTTGTGCTGTATAGTGTTGTCTTCCAACCAGCTATTCATATTACTAGATATATGCATGTAAAATTGCAGCAGAAAAAAGAAATGTATAAGAAATTAAGAAGAGAAAATGCAAACAATTGAAAAAAAGAAACAAAAAAAAAAATGCAGCTTTAACTGCTTCTCTCCATAGACCTGTAGAAATGCACAGTACAGTTGTCCAAACCATCCTGCTTACACATGTAGATAAGTCTTTTTACCCACTCCCTCTCCTGTCCTCAACTCAGTACTTCTTTCCTTTTGAGGAGGTTCATTCCACTTTCCCAGTATCTACTGTGCCTTTCAGAGTCCATTTTTCTCTTTCAGGTTCTCATACTATTCAAGCCAGCTATTTCCCTCCTAGGTATTTTTCCAGAAGAGCTGAAAACCTCATACCATAGCAATGTAATGCACCCATGTTTACAGCAGTGCAATTTGTCATAGCTAAAACCTGGAAACAACCCAGATACCCATCAATGGAGGAATGGATAAAGAATGGTATTTTTACACAATGGAATATTATTTGGCTATAACACAATATAAATTTGAGTCTTTTGTCAGTAAGTGGATGCAGCTAGAGAGCTAACTCTTAAGTGAAATAAATCAGACTCATGTGCATAATTTGCTTTTTAAATTAAGATACACTGGGGCTCAGAAAAGGATACACCGTAGACTGGCACTGAGAAGTCTTAAAAGTTGATTCCCATTCAGAATCCCACTCATCTTATCTTATTTCTCTCCTTCAAGCACAGGGATGAATTTTCTTGAAATTCCTTTTGTGGACCAAAGAAAATTTCTAGAAGAAAGACAACTGGCTTAAATCTTTTCCTTGGGGTCTCATCAAATAACCAGGAAAGAGTACCAAGGAGAAAAAAGAAACTAAGCCCTCATCCCAGGACAAATGCCAGGACAGATTGTTCACTTATTTTTCTGAGGGCTACTTCAAAAAAAATCATTTGAGAGACTTTACCTACATAATAATAAGACAGCCTTCTTTCACCCATGCATTCCTCTACCCGCTCCTTCTGTAGTTTGACCCAGGCTACCCCAGGGCCTGCTCTAGCTCTGTCTTTAGTCCTTTCTGTAGTTATTTAAGCCTCATTCATCCATTGCTTCCTTGGAGAAGCCCATTACTTTGTATGTTATTCTTCTGGTGTGATTTCCCTTCATGCATTAATATATATTTGTGTATCATTTTCTCCTAGTAATCTGCCTATTGTGAGTTTTTTTCAAGGAAACTTTGCAAGACAAGGGGAAGACTTTCCTTTTGTTCCTACAGGTATTATATATGCAAAATGGTTCTCCTGTTTTAAGTAGGAAGCTTGAGAAATTTTGGTAATTGTATAGTTATTATCACTATTAAAATGTATAATTTGAAAAATTCCCTTGTGCTTCTTTTATAGTTGAAATCTCCAGAACACTGATCTGATTATTGTCCTCACAGAAAGTCCATAGAATATAGTTCAGCAGAATGTATAGAATATAGTCGAGGCAGAGTTTCTCTTGTTTAAAGCTTTTTCTGTCCATTGTATTTGATTTCTTTCACTTAGCTTACAGACTGTGAAGTTCGTCTATTAATATTTTGTCCCATTTCATTGCTGAGTGGTAGTCCATACTATGGATATAATTGTTCATCTCACCAACTGGTGACCACTTCAATTGCTTTCAATATTTGGCTATTCTGAAAGAGTGATCATGAGTCCTTTCTTTGTGTGGCTCTATGTCCTCATTTCCCCAGAGTAAATACCTCAGGGTAGATTTGTAAGGTCATATGGAAAGCCTGTATTTGACTCTACAAGAGACTGCTGTTTCATTTTCCAAAGTAGCTGTACCAGTTGATATTCTTATCAGAGATTTGCTTCTTTTCTAACATGTGTATTTTTCATTTCTTTTTCTTGCTTAATTACCTGGTTAACTACATTGTTAAGTGAATGTGATGGAGGAGGTAACTGGCCTTTGTTCTTAATTTCAGATAAAAGGGATTAACAAGGGTTAGGGATATAACTTGGCCATCCAGTGTGTGCTGAGCTTGGGTAAGATCCCAAGTTTATGCTCCAGAACTACTGAAAAAAATCAATAGCTGCAAGTTTTTAAAATGCATACTCTTCAGTTGAGGCAGAGTTTCTCTTGTTTAAAGCTTTATAAAGTTAACTTTAGTCTTTCCATTCTAATACTCATGCTTTAGTCATACATGCTTTAATCTCTTATAGAAAGTTATTTGCTCTTACCCAGAGGCTGACAAACTCCAAGGGACCAAGCAGAGGGAATCAGCAGTGAACGTTCCAGACTCCTTTTACCAGGATCCACTAGACCGACCTTAAAGGGGGTCATCACTGCTAACCTCACCATGACTTCCATCTGAGGCCCATTGAGTCAGCTCTCTGGAGAAGGCCCTTGACCGCAGTCTCCCCATCATCAGCCCTTCTCAGCTCAATGCAGCTGGACGGAAACTCTGCCCATTCTCCCCTAGCTGCAGTATGGATTGCTTTTTAGAGGGGAAAGTATTATAGGCAGCTCAGACAGAGAGAAATGAAGATACCGTCAGAGAGGGACTGGGCTCTCAGGGAAGTCAGTGCAAGAATAAAGACATCAGAACTGCAGCTGGAGGAGCATCCGAAGGAAGCCAGGCCTCAAGATAAGTCCAAAATGGCCAGCCAGGCATGGTGGCTCATCCCTGTATCCCCAGCACTCAGGAGGCTGAGGCAGGAGGATTGCTAGAAGCTTGAGGCCAGAGTGGGATAAATAGTGAGTTCAAGGCTGGCTTACACTAAAAAGACAGGCTTATTCTAAAAACAAAGAAATAAACCAAGGAAATAAAAATTGTAAAAGCTAAACTTGCATACTTCCTTAAGGAATAATCAGGATTTGATACAGAATATGCTGTAATTAGTCTAGCTATGCAACAGACACTTGGGTGAGTGACCAGAACACTGGTTCCCAATCCTTTACAAAATGTTCCTCTATTCAAAGTCATCGATAAGCCAAAGCTAATGGTGTCAGCCATATGCCCTTGCTACACGCCCCACTTCCCTATTGGGTCAACCTTAGCTAGGCAGCTATACTACCGGCTGGCTATACTCTGACCCACATTGTGCCCACGTGGTGACTTTGCTGTATAAGTTGCCCCCAACAAAGGGTCTTGGTGGCAACTCACTCCGAATCACTCCTATCTTTCAAGAGCTACCTCTCGACAAACCTTTCCTACTCTCAAAAATAAATAAAAGAGAAAATCTTGGTATAATACAAAAATGAAACCCTACCAGTCTGCTTTGTTTAGAAATAAAATAATAGAACGCTCATGTCTTAGGGTCGGTAGCGGCCAACTGGTGCTGAGAGCAAACACATGACGTTCAAATGCTCCATGGCTCCCTCTGACGGGAAAATAGGCTCATTGCCTATTAATGTCCAATGTTTAATACTATGTGTCTATCATATCATATCTCTTCTTTCCTTTGCTGTGTTTAGGACAGGGTCTACAGGATCTACAGAATCTCACTGTGTAGATAAGACTCAGTGATTCGCCTGTTTTCAGCCTTCGAAGTGCTGGGATTATGGCATGTGCCACCATGCCCAGTTTCAGTGGCCATCTCAGTGCACCCTGGGGGCACTGAGTAGTATCAGGCTGGCCCTCACATTATATATTTTCTCAGCTAAGTAAACCAATATGTTATTTTTCTATATGAAATGATTGCTTTGTAAATCAGTTTTACTTATAAAGAAGTTTTTTAAGGTTAATTTTTAAAATTAAGTTCTTGAATAATTAATTATAATTTATACTCTATTCAATATATACACAAGAAATATATTTTAGTGAGTAGGCAGGCATTGTCCCAATTAGCTAATAATGCACATGAATTGTGGCAAAATCTATGATTGCCACATATAGAAAAAAATAGGAAACATTTATTTTTCATTTCCTATTTCTAATTTTTTTAATGTGTTTAGTGCAGAGTCTACAGGGTCTCACTACACAGATTGGACTTGTAGTGAGTCTCCTGTTTTCAGCCTCCCAAGAGCTGGGATTGCAGGCACCATACTCAGTCTCAAACTGGACTGAACCCTGGTCCCTGAGTCTGCCGAAGCAGGAGATTTAGTCCGCTGAGCTATCTGGCTGGCCCTCTAAGTTTATTTCCTCACTTATTTTTGTGCTAGACTTGGAACTCAGGGCTACGTCCATGCTCAGCACAAAGTTCTACTGCTGAGCTGTACCTCCAACCTTGTGATGAGTTGACTCTGATTGCAGATATCTCAGCAGGCAAATATAACATTCAAAATATGGATTGCTTTTGCACTGGCAGATACTGATTTGCAGTTGGTGACTACAACAGTGGGACAAGGCAGGCCATGGCCAACATTTGTCTTCTAGGATCAAGGTGGCAGAGAGTGGAGGCTCAGACAGTGCGCTTATATTGGACCAAGATTCTGGAGGCCCGGGGCTGGGGAGATAGCTCAGGGGCACAAGTGCCTGCCTGGCAAGTGTAAGGTCCTGAGTTTGATCTCTGATTCCAAGAAAGGAAGAAAAAAAAAAAAAAAAGATTCTGGATGCCTGAGTTTGAGGTCAAAGTGTTAAAAGTGTGGGCCTTCCCAAGGGCTATGAGGAGAAGCCCTGCAGGCCTCTCCCTGGTGCCATGCTTGCTGGTCCTCTGTGGTGAGTCTCAGCTTATAGAAACAACACCCTAAACTCGGCCTTCCTCTTCACATGGTAGTATTCCTGTCACCTATTTCGCTTTGTCTCCAAGTTTCCCCTTTTAAAAAGTAGTACAGGTAGCACAGTAGAGGCTCGGAGGGCATACCCCCTCCATCCACCTGAAGTTGGGCCATACCCCAAGGCCAATCCAACACCCCAGGTCCTAAGAGCAGCAGAAATAAAACTCGCAAAGACCCAGGAAATTTCTAAACCTCCAGGCCAGGGCACATGCTGTTAGATCACATGGCCTGACCTTTTGTAAATTTTCCCCACATGAACCTCACTAAGTTAAAGGCTCACACACAGAAGGACACCCGGCCTGCCTCCATCTCCCAGCTCTTCCGCCTGAGCTCCAGTCCTGAACCCATCCACCATCCTGTCTGACCTGCCTGGTAAGAACCCTCAGCCTACGTCCATCTTCAGACTCCTCAACTCCAGAGCTCTAACTCCACCCACAGTACAGACCCACAAGGCCTCACAGAAGCCAGCGGCCCAAGCTGCAACTCACAGCCAGGCACCACTGGAGGTGAGCAAGCTTGGTGAATCCAGAACAAATTCCCACAGGCACTAACAGCATAACTTCACCAACGTACAGAGATCACTGCCATACAAAATGATAATGACAAGGAGTAAGATGCAGTCACAGGGCCCAAGCTGACCCAAATCAAATACAGGAGACGCTACCATGGAAGAAAATGGGAATCATACAGTCAAAAACTCTGAATCTGAGGTAGACAGACAACTACAGAAACACATAGAGCAACTCAGATCAGTGATAACATCTGAAATAAAAAAAGAAATACATGAATTAATAGAATCTGAAGTGGAAAAACAATTGCAGAAACATATGGAGCAAAGCAGAACAGAAATAACCCCTGAAGAAAAAAGAAGACATGTCTAAATTAATAGCATCTAAAGTAGGGGAACAAATGCAGAAAGGTAAAGAGGA